>VZTL01076252.1:0-32346 GCA_013400535.1 Scopus umbretta
ATATATATATATAAATTCAGAGGGAAGAATGAAGAGTTGAAGTTCTGAGAGTACAAGTGACAGTGCTTAGCAATAAAACTCTGTACCTTTTAGGATGGACTGCTATCCTTTACTACAGTTTCACTTTGGTTTGGAGAAACCCTTTCTCCATTTCTGGAGGGCTGTGCTATTTACTGGTTATTTTCCTGTCAAATGGATGAAATCATATGCAGGTCAATAAATTATGGGCTTTCACTCCAAAACACCTAGCATTAGCTGTTCTGCTGGATGCCAAGGCAGTTCTGTCTTCAGTAAGGAGGGAGCTGTGGCGAACTATGAGCGCTGGAGCAACTCTCCCAAAAATGAACTCGGGCTTCCCATGCTTGCATGAAGGCTTGGCTATTAACCCAGTTATGCAAAGCTGGCACTTATCAGTACAATTGCCTTTTTTCTCGGGTATTAGTCAGTTGCAGGAAAAGAAATGCTCATTAAAAGACGTCGATGCGTACGATTTCGTGTACGTGTTGCCTCTGATGGACGAGCAGCCGGCAAACGTACGGTGGTGAGGGGACGCTCTAGCAGCCCCACCGCTCGTGCTCCAACCCTGCTGGACCCACCAGGGGCTGGACCTGAAGCGGCTGCTGCTCATTACCGCCTACTCCATTCCAGAACATGTCCGACACTCCGCACTGCCCACCCCTGCCCTCCGCCCGGTCCCACACTGCTCCTGGAGCCCCACCCCACCCCTGGAGCCCCGCCCCCAGGGGCTTTCCATTCCCACCTTCCGCTGGAGTGCCTGTGGGAATAACGCGAGGCCCCCCGTGGTGGTTCTCCTGGCTGTGGGCCTCCCCGTTACTCGCTGCTGACGTCAGGAATCCACTTTCCCGCCTTTCTACCACTGCGTGCATGCACGTGCATGTTTACATGTTTTGGGTTTCCTGCTGGCTGCTCCGGTGCATGGCTAATTTCACTCGAAACTGGTGATCTGACTTGTGCTGAGCTCTGAGGCCTGCTGCTTTTATGTCAAAATGGGAGAGGCATTTGCGTGCTGAAAGTTTTTGCTTTTCCTGAGGCCGCTAACTGCTGTAATATTACCTCTACCTACAGACTTGCTTCTGCTTTTCACGGAAAGACGTAGCTTAGCCCAGCCTATTACCGGGGTAAAGAGGGCATACTATAAAGGCAAATATTGGCTATGAGGTTGTAACTGCAGTGCCTGTGAGAAGGAGTAGCAGCCATCATGTCCTTGGGCAGTTTCTCAGGCTCTGTACCTCCATATAGCTGCCGCAGTTTAAATTAAAAGTGACTCTAACTTCAGTGGATAATTTCAGCTTGGGATCTGCAGTGTTCAAACTAGATTGTTGAGTCAGAGAAGTCATGATCACAAAAAATAACGTCTATGCCTTGGCCTTGATAATCACAGCCAAATGATTTGTGATACGCCTTTGCTGTAACTGTACCCTTACAGCTTTTGGCTTGACTAAGCAAATTGGGGTTAAGTGATAGGGCTGTGTGCTTATGCGTGTGTATACATGTAAACATCTGTCTGTCTCTTCCACCCACTGTCCAATTCTGACCAATTCAGGGAGTAGGTCAGAGATGTCAAAGTTAATCGTTTTAGGGATGTTCTGTGGAGATAGGTAGTCTAATATAGAAGGAGGCTGCACAAGGCTACAGCTCAGAAAAAGCCTGCAGCTGCCATTGCTGTACTCTCTTACTGCACAACAGAGAAGCCGCACCGTGCAATGTTAATCCATAGAAAACTAGGCTGTGTTGGTCCTGCTGCTCTCATAAATATTATTTGGTTTGTTTTCCTACTTTGCATCTCTGGGAGAACTCAAAGACTTCAGAAGAACTGCCTCAGAAGCAAGAGCACTACATCTCTTCTGGTCACCTCCAGATCAGGAGCCGGTATCTGACCCTAGACACAACCTGAACTAAGCAAGGCAGGAGAGAGGTTATCGCAGAAACAGAAAGTAAACAAGAGGAAAATATTTCATATCTTGCCAATTGTCAAAGACTGCTATGTCTGAGCTTGGAAAAGTGATATAGTTCAGAGAGCTATTCATTGGAAAAGGCTGTGACTCCCCTCACTTAGACAGATCATATATTAAAAATGCTTAGTTCTCTCTGTGGCTGCAAAGTGAATCTAGGTTAGCTCTGATTATACATTTCTATGTGTAGGCATTCTGTTCCGTTGCAGCGATCCCCCTTCTCCTGCCCTAAATGACAACATCTTGAAAGATTTAGAAAATGAAAGATTTAAGATTAAAGAAAGTAAAGATTAAAGAAATTAAGATTAAAAAAAATTAAATGTAAGGAATATATTAAAATATGAAAAAAAATAGAAGCTCTCAAAACACCAAATTCTTTCTCATGACTTGCTGTGTTTACACAGGACAGAGCTAGGCACAAGGGTAATTTTTCCAAGAGTTCTTAACTGACCTGAAATTTCTCTTTTAAACACAACTTTGAAAGCCCAGGTTTAAGTGAATGTCAGCAACACTTATCCCTTGAAACTTCAGGCCCTCAAGTCATGTGGATTCCAGACCTTTCCAGAGAGAAGAATCACCTCTGCGCTGCTGCAGATCCCATTCTCCGGGTTGGGCAGTGATCTGTCGTGTGTGGGTTCATTTTGTGCTGTTAAAGGACACACCGAGTCCTCTGAGGTGCTTCGGGCATTGTGGACTAATTCCTAGTGACTTTTTGTTATTATGATTTTCACTCTGTGATTAGTAGGGTCTGCAAGGTATAACTTCCCGGTAGCCTTGTTAGTTAAGACTTTGCTGTAGCAGAATATCCAAACCTAGAAAGCAGCAGCTGCCAGCAGCAATGACAGCGACAGAGCCTACCTTTTCCTACCTTCAACTGGGTGCTGCCGTTATCACTGCTGTCTGCTGCTGCAGAATGGCTTTTGGTTATTAGTCAGATTTCATACAGAGACAAGGCTTGTGCAGCCACACTGTCACCACCGCCTTTTTAAGCCCTTTAAGCCGTAACATAGAAATGTCACAGATAGAGTCGCGTCTTAAAAATCTTGCGTCCCTCGGGTTTCTTGAAAACTGGTGAGCGGATAATGCTTTATTGCTCTGTGAAGTTCAGCTGGTACTCTTTCTAGTATATCTGTCAGACAACTGACTGAATAGCATGCCTCGACTTTGAATCAGCCACAGTATATAACGTATCTTGCACAGCCATCACGTAAAACAATTGGAATAGGAATATTACAAGAAAGCCACAGAAAGCATGAGAGCAGACTGTAGCAGGAGGCCTTAGGCAACACAGGAGGGAGCTAAGTGTCTTAGTTGACTTCGGAGAGCACAGGAGAAAATGGATTACAGAGACGGTTAGGGGGAAAAAAGAGAACCTGGGAATATTGCAGCATCGGCTGTATGGGACAAGAAGAGGAAATCAATATGCTACCGTAGAAGATCCAGAAAACATGGGACAAAAAACTGGAAGAGGGCAGGCTTTCTATGTCTTGCTACTCACAGAACTACTATCTCGGGTAGCTCCCCCATAACAGAGTATCAGTGGGGCAGTTATGAATCCTGTGGAGATAGCTGATCAAGCACCAAAGAACAGACTATTAAATCCTGTGAAGGAAATCAGTCAAGTACATCTCAGATGAGTGGGAGCGTCCTTGGATGCTAGGCACAGACAGTGCTCACTTGTGTAAATGAAGTCTTAATAGATGTTTGGATGCTATGGATTTTACGGAACTGATCTACTTCCTTTTTCATGTTATTTTTGCTTAGACTGCCAGCTTTACTGTGACAGTCACTGCGGAAAGAATTGCTACCCTGCTTGAGGAACACCAGATTGCAAGGGAGAGTTCAAGGGTACCGGTGTCCTACAGATACCTTCCGGTAGGAACCCTTTTTTTGGCTTCCACCTCATCAGGTTGCTCAGTGCCTGTGTGCTCTGACTGCTAAATACAGGCATAGTGGTGCCTTTGAAATGGAGCACAGGAGAACATGGCTCCTCATAGGGACCCCTGAAGAAGCACCTCTTACCTGGGTTTTTGCAAGTGCTGGAGCATAAACACCAGAATGGTATCTGATGGAGAAACAGGGCTAACTAGTCCATGCTGCTTCTGAGACCTCACAAGACACTGCCCTGTGTCATGTAGATGTACCAGCCTGTACGAGATAAAACTGGAGTTCTCTAAGACATTGCCATATTCCACTGCGTGGACTTGTTCTAGGAGATGTACAGGAATTACCCTTTAGCCTAATAAATACTATGGCAGAATGACCACTGCCTCTAATGTAGGGAATGCTCCAAAATTATTTGTAAACAGGCTTTTAATTGGGATGCACTGATACAGCCTTGATACTCCAAGTACATGGCTTCTGGTCAAAGCGAGCTCAAGGCCTTACAGCAGTACAGGCAAAGAGGCCTGGGCTGGGGTGCTCCTGCCAGAGGAGAGGGAGGCTGTGACAGAGATGGGCGCTCCAGAGTTGTGGTTCTGGCTGTTGGCGGAGGAAGCGGAGATGCAGTGGATGGCGACGGCTGCTGCAGAGAGGGCCCTTCACCTCTGCTGCCATCACACGCCCCTTCTTCCCCTGCAGTGGCAAGAGCAACCAGGCTTAGATGAGGTAGCTATTGGGCCATACTTCATGCGCTACATCCATTTATCTGTTCCTTAGCAGCTCTCCACTTTGCTTCTGCCAAGAGCCAGCTGTTTCTCATAAATAGAATGATGTTTTTTACAAAGACTGTATTTAGCAAGGTACCTGGCTTTAGGAAGGACTACAGACAAAGAGAAGAAAAGCTGAGAGAAAGCAGGTAAAATCAGCAGGAGACACTGCCTGTCAATGTATAATGCCTGTATCTCTGTTCAGCCTCAGCTGTCCAGCCTGCCACATGTAGACAAATTCTGCTACTCCAGCTGTTCCTTTACCCTCCCTTGGGGGATATCAAGGCCACGGGGTTCACAACACGCTTTGCACTCCTGTAGCCATGGCACAGCAGGATCAGGTAGGGGCAAATCCAGAAGAGAGCTCAAACGCTGTGGTTCTCCACTTAAGACTCTCTCTTTGTAATCCATGGATGTTGCAGGGGTTTTTTGCTCTCCCAGACTAGCCCTATAAATTCTTTTCCTTTCAGTCCAGCTATTCCTTTACATGAAATGGAAAGGCAAAGTAAGACATTTAGCCGCAAGAGAGGCAGATCACAAGCTGTACCTGACAGCAGTTCTCAGGCACAGGTCAGTCTGGCATGTCAAAGCCCATCTTCACCCGCTGGTCATTTACTGTACCACTCAAGCGGTATCACTTGGCCTGTTCTGTTGATAACATGCCAGTAAATCCCACACAGTTTACGAGTTCATACGTAACAGAGGAGTAAGCTGGCACCGGAGGGCTACCCATTTCATGCTAGTCACAGTATTGGCAGAGGCTGGTCCTTTTAGGCTTCTGTAATGTAAGTGGTAGTAGTAGGAAAAGCACAAGTACGTACCGTTACTTTTTTGCCCATCTTGAGCACTGGTGCTGATAAAGAGGCACATGTGAGCAAGTTTGTGGGGAAGGGAGACAAGGACTGACTTTGCACAGTGGTTTTGTATGTTCATAAAGTGCTAAATCCTCAGAGATAAAGCACTACACTCCTTAACCTGAATCACCATAGTTCAGAACGTTGTATTTCTTATGTTTTTCTGCCTAATGAATACCACATAAGATGTAGCCATGGTTTTGGTTTTTTTTTTTTTTTTTAATATTAATGTCATGATTAAAGGCAAAGAAGCGGTTTTTGGGTTTGGGCTTGTAATAGTGTGTGATTTTATTTTTCCCCCCAAGGCTGCTTTTGTGAAAGCAAGCCAAAGGTACTGTGACAAGCCTGGGACCCTCTAAGGACATGTCAGAGTTACTGCTCGGTTGTACACCAGGATCTCCTAGGATTTCAGGTCAACCTTTGGGAGAGAATTGGGAATCCCAGCCCTATTGAAATGGTTGATGTAACTGTAGGCAGGAGTGTGGAAATCTAGCTTGTAATTGGGAAAGCCACCAGCGGAGGTCAGTGTCTCACAGAGACAGAGTCTCCCCTTCCCTGCCGCAAAGCCGGCGCCTACCGTAGGCATTAGCTGCTCTGCTTAAAAGAGGTGCATGCGGCTCCCATCGACCTGTTTCTCCCCACGTAGTTGCACACCCGAGCGCCTCAAGCCGCTGTGCTGGCACACAGGCCTCTCCTGGCTGAGGTTCTGCCTCGGTTTACAACATGGCATTTTCTCCTGACACTCTCTCCCAGCTTGCAGAACGCCCGAAACGGGTACGTAATTGATCTTCGCCGTGGAAGAGCGATGCGGTATCACGGTCACCAGACTGCACGTGCGCGTGGAGGTACTGAGCTGGAGGCCTCCCGTCCTGCAGGATGGGACCCCCGTCCTTTGGGAATGCTTCGCAGGTACAGTCCTGAGAGAACCCGGGAGGAAGCACTTTTCAAGTGGCAAAATACGGACCTCTGTGTAGAGTGAGTCATCTAAATGTTTTTGTTGTCTGAGTAGAGAAATCAACTCCTCCAAGGGATAATTCATCTCTCCTGGAGCACTAGAAGTGCCCATGTTGCTCTCTTAACCATAAGGGTGTGTAGGGTAAACTGTTACTGAGGTGCAGGCTTCCAAGTTTAGGTGAAAGAAATCTCACCCATACTTTCTGGGATGCGAGCATGAGCTGTTCAGCCTTGATATTCAGCCTGGTCACAACCAAAATGCTTCTGGATCTGATCGAGAACAAAACTTCGCAGCACCTGGTGCACCCTTAGGATCAAATGCAGATTTCAGGTGTCTCCAGAGTCAGGCAGAACATGAGTGTGGTGGATGTTTCAGGGTAACTATATGCACCTCATCCTGTGTGAGTGCAGTAAAGACAGACCCCTTTGCATGGTATTCTTTATGTGAAGACTGCATGTTTTAAGGCTCTACAATACACCAGACCAATTTCATAAAACACATAAGCCAGGCAGTGCTGTAACACTGAAACCAAGCCGGAAACCCAAATCTTTGGTTAGGAGGGAAAATCACATGTGGTTAAAACCAAGTATTTTTTTATCCAGTTTGCTAAATGCCTGTCGAGAGTTGTTCTGTTGCTCCTGCACGTCTTTGTGGCTCGCATATCAGAAGTGCCAGGGCTGGCTCCCAGGGGAGCTGGACTTTCAGTTTCATGTGGACTTTGAGCGAAAGAGGGAAAGTTCACAGGAGAAACTTCTGCTTTTGTACACACTAGAAGTGCAAACTGTCCCCTCAGAGACAGACAGCAACATACTAAGATCTGTAATGGTATATATAACCGTCAGGGCCCTGAGCACATTCCCTGCCACCCTCAGCGGGATCTGGCTGCCCAGCTGAGGGTCAGCTTTGCCAGTGCAGCTGCATTAGACACACACAAACTCTCACAAGCACGTGGAGAGCCCAGAGGAGAAGGAAGTGGATGACAGCGGATGTATGAAAGGTGGCCAATTAGAAAAAGGCTGAAAGAATTGGGTTGGTTAGTCTGGAGAAGAGATGTGTGAGGAGAGACACTGCTGCAAAGGAGGAAATGAGTCTTTCCTTCTTTGTGGACTCAATAATAGGCTTGAACCACAAGCGAAACTTGGGTACTAGAAAAAAGTTTCTCATGGCAAGCAAGAAGATGTGTTGGGATGCACTGCAGGGCTGTAAAAAGTCCAGTGCTCAAGCTTGAAAAACCACGTTGGGCAAATGGCTGATGGGAATAATCGTGGCATACTTGATCCTTCCCTGGCCAGCAGGATGGCAAACAGACCCTCCTGCTCAAAGTCTTTCCCAGGCTGTTTCTATCATCCATTGATAAGTCATAAAACCTATGAGGTTCGTACCTCTAGACTCTATTGTCAGAAAAAAAATAGTTTTAATCACCCAAGTTTTGTCTTTTTTTTGGTCACCTTTTTGGTTTTGCTTAGGTGGGGGTGTCTTCTAAGGTTTAAACTTTTTAAAGTATTTAGGCAGTTTATCTCCTACCCAAATTAGTGGGAATTCATCATCTATCTGGGGATTAGTGGGAACTTCTAGGGATTAGTGGGAATTCATCATTACATGCAGCCAAGGTGTGTGTTTCCACACATTTCTAAAGTTTGTCTTTACCATAATATGTACTAAGAACAAAAACACAACATTCCTTTGTATCCTCATGACATAGACAGACATAGACCCCAAAGGAGAAAAAGAGTTTGGGAAATAATATTAATAAAGTCCGAGTCATTCCTTTTTTCTTCTGTAAAGGATGTCCATTTCTCTATTTCGGTTTTCCTTGGCTACCAGGCTTGTGTGATGGGAAAGTCAGAGAGCACAGATGTAGCACATGCAACCAAAATGACATCCAGCACAGCTGCAGCATATGAGTATTGGGGTCATGGTTGCTCATTTTCTGACCACTTTTCTTGTCCTGGTCTGTAGAGAAGTTGGTTAGGCAGAGATTAGGTAGAATAATCCTTACCCATATGGTTTAAAATCTTGGCTGTCACAGACACAAGATCCTGGCACTGCTGTAATGATAAGACTCCTCCCGCTCTCCCTCTCTATCCCTGCAATTGCTTGCGGACCAGAAATAAGGCAGCTCCCTCTAGCTGGCCAAGATTTGATGCCTCCTTTCCATTACAAAGTACTTACACTTATTCTACTACTCTAGAAATATGAGATTCACAAAGAGTCTTCTCTGTATCCTATTCGCAGACAGGGGACAACAATTAACAATGGGAAAAAAAAAACCAACAAACATTAATGTTGGAAAAAAGTGAGACTGGGTGTTTAGTTGAATGCTATCAGACAAACTGACATTCTTCCTGGCACAGATACAGTAAGCTGCCATGCGCAGGGATGGGAAACAGATTAGGAGAACCCTAGGTGGGAATGAGAGGATGAATTGCCTCCCTTGCAGGAAAAAGTCCAGAGTAGTCTTTGACTGCCTTGGAACTGGTGATATGAAAATTCCTTCATCCTTCCCTCTCTAATCAAAGGAATGTTTTATAAGTCATTTTTGTATTAATTGGATTAATTGTCCAATTGTCCAAGCACTTGCAAAGTGCTGTGAGTGCCATCACTGCAAAATCGTAGATAAGAACTGGCTATTCCTCATTTTTTATTAGGAAAAAAATGGCTGTTCACTTAGTATCATGCCAGGCAAAAAGACAAACAGGCAGAAAGGTTTCTGATTTGTGGCCGGGCTTTTGATTAGAGATTACTAAGCAACACTAGCCTGATCTTAGCCCTACATTCCTCCTTGGAAAGCAATGTCTGTTAACACTCAGGTCAAAACTGGGCTTATGTATACATTCAGCTGACACCAAAGGCATGCATGGGTGCAAAGAAAACCATGCTTTGGCTTCCTAACTTAGAAGACTTTAAACAATTACATTGCCTATAGTTTGTTTGAGCTTATATTTGTGGCCTCTGATCACATGTACAGGAACAAGAAGATGCTGGGAAAAGGTCGGCAATTCCGGGATTTTCCGGGTGAGGTTAACCCAAATACAGACTTTACTGAGAGTTGTTTGGTTAGTGCAGCTATCACCCTGCCCAATATTGGCATGCATTTTGTTTCTGATTCAGAAAAGCAACAACTGTATTCCTTTCCATTCTTTGTTCTTCATTGTCTGCTTCCTCCGATCCCATGCCCCACAGCCTCCACTCTTCTGTTATGGATGCCAGCCTTGCCTCTTCATTCCTCAGGTTTATCTGTACGTGGACTTGGGCTTCCCGGGGACAGGGCCTCCTAGGATATGTCTTCACAGAAATACTAACGCAAGAATTACTTAGGAGAATTACACTGAAATAAAGCGAGACTTACTTTGGTGTTCCCCCTAAACACTTTTTTCACAAGCAGTGTTCCCTGTCACCTGAATGATGCTGCTCCCAGCCACAGTTGCTAACCTGCCCCACGCCTAGGCAAAAAACCTTAATAAGCATGGTAAGATACCCCTTCAGGATTTGGAAGAGCACTAAACAGCTTCAGCACAGACAGTCATCTAGAGTCATTTAGAAGGAAACACTTTCCCACAGTTCATTGGGATCACAGGGTAGTTCATCTTAATGGAGTGAAAGAGCCACGGGATACAACCCGAGAAATCCCAGCAAGTGCTGACACGGTAACTCATGTAGCGCTTTGTGGAGTGGCTGCCCTCACCAATTACCTAAATTAACTCAGCAAAGACTGCTCACACATAGAGAAAATCCTCCCTGACCTGATTTGTAAGGCCATTTAAATCATTCCTTAGGACGCACCTTTGCTAATATACCTCTATAAAATGAATTGCTGAGACTAGGAGAAGAAGGTATACTTTACATATTTGTGATATCTTACAAATGTTGATGTGTTCATTATGACAGAAGTGGCTGGTAGTGACTTCTCTTTCATGTGCCAAGTGTGGGGGAGATAGATAGATAGATAGATACATATATAAAAAAAATACTTTCAGCTCAAAAAAAATTGTAACCATTTTATAAAATCTGTTGCCATCGGTATAACAGCCCTTTGCAATTTAACAAAGAAAAAGCCCATAGGCTAGAAAAGTGCCCCCTCACTGCTCATAAACTTGGGTTAAATTTAATTAACTCACTTAATTTCATAAAGTTCCATTCTGGTTTCGCTTCTATGGCTTGCATGCCCGAGAAACACACTGGCAGTCTACCAAATAATAAATGAATACAGAATATTACAAGGTTGGGCTCATGCCACCACTGAAGGAGGAATAGCCAAATCTGCAATAGAAATGTCTGCAAACTGGTGGAGGAGAAAAGCAGTGCCAGGGCAAACCCCTTTACACAAACTCCCAGACTCACAAGTCCCATTGCAGTGCAGCGCAGCCCAGCTCTCTGGATCGGGAGATGGGAGAGAGGAAGGGAGTATTCAGCTGTCTGGGCAAAGAAATAGCAGGACTTTTCAACAAATCTGTTCTTTTCTTACATGGAAAATAAGTATTTCTTACATGGAAAATAAGTATTTTCTTCTAATGTTGTTCTCAGAACAGCTATATTTGTCAACATCTTTTTGTTAATTTACCTGTAATTCAACCTGAAGTATACATCCAACAGGGAAAAACTGGGATTGGAAAAATTGGAGCTTGGATAACTTAGATTTGGTAAAACTAGAAACAACCAAACCCAGGAATCTAGAGGGTCATTGTGAATAAGCTTAACTAAAGTTACCACGACCACTTCTACCCATAATAGCATTCTTCTCCAGTAGTTTTTTAGTAAGCCTGACTTTTGTTTGCAAATTTCAGACACTGAAATAATTAGTGAGGAAAAACTTTTGGAATGAATGTAGCTACACTTCCAGGTGGAAGTACACAGGATAGTCTTCAGTCTTCCCTCTGAAAATAGCTATACGGGTATAAACCTTTTTTTATGCTAATTGTGAAATCAGATTGGAAATACGTGCTGGTTTAATTATGCTATAATTAAATGTGCTAAATAGATATTGTACTAAATATACTCTAACTAGGAAGATTGCACTATTTTAATTATATTGACAGACTTAAAGGTTTACATTTTCTAGCACAAAAAAAAGGATCAGCTTCATATCCACATTCCATGATGTCAGCTAACTCTGGTCTCAGTGCTGCAAATGCAAGGTACTGTCTTGCTTTAAAAGCTACGCCAAGTCGTATCACTTCAGATTTAACATGGACTAAAAGCATTCATGTGGATTATTATCATGGCTCACTTGGTCCACAGTAACTTGTTAAGCCATGATAATTCAGTTATGAAGTTGAGCTTGAAGGGAAATGTTTCAGAGTACTATAATAATGGTGCTGTAGCTGTGATAGTATAAAGATATGTTTTGCATTGACACAAGACCTAACAAAATAGCACCCTCATCTAGCCTGCAAGACCATATTAAACAGTGAGTACTAAACAACGGTCAAATAAATGAGGACCCTAAAGAGAATCAGTACTGGTTAGGATACAGTTGATGATCAGCCTGGAATGCAGCAGCATTCCTTGATGCCCACGTGAATCTCCCACTTTCATCCAGAGAAAGATGATTTTTGGTTGAGGGAAGTGCCTCCATTTGGGAATGCACTTCATCCTATACTTGAATTTCACTAAAAGCACTAGGATTCAAGTTTGAGCTTAAAACTAAACATACGCCTACATGTTTTCCTGCATGGGGACATTGATTTAGAGGCTGAAAACCATGCAAGTTAAACTCTTTTGAAAGCTATTAAGGTAGTGTTGAAGAAGAAAATAAAATTAAAACTTCAAGAACTAAGGAAGTATTTGGGTCATTATGTTTCCAGCTGAAAGTGGTAGCACAAAGATCTATTCAATGACAATGAAACTTTATGAATTAAACCCAAGGTATTCTTTTAGAGTGATGTTACAGTTTGTATACTGTTTGTGGTGTTTATTGTGCTTTAACAGAACTGGATAAATCTGATAAGTTGTTTAATTTTGGAGGAGCTGATGGAAGTGGAGTTCTGCCAGTGCTCTGAAAAGCTTACTTTCCCTATTGAACCTCCCATTTAAATTACCCTGACTACTCTAGACTGTGTAAGTAGACATGGGAAATGCAGCATCAGCTCCAAGAGTCTGCTTAGTCTTGTTGTTAGAGCTATAACAAACTAGGATGTGTTCACATGGAGGGTGAACACTTATAGTCAATTACGCTCAATTTATTAGATTAGGTATGCAGAGGAATGGGATAATAGCAGAGTCATATGGCAGTGGAGGTTTACCATCTGTTATCTGCCTTTAGCAATGGACCAGTTCTCTCTGTGGACAAAAAAAAAGGAGTAGTGAAAAAATAAATGGGGCATATGTTTTTAAATTCCCGGCTGGGAATTTAATTCAGAATTCTCAATTTACAGTTGCGCCATTTTGTAAGCAAAGTCAATTATTTTCCAATATTTTAGAGCTGAAAAGATTTACTAGCAGGCTCTTATTAATTGCATTCAATAATTTCCTGTAAAAAGCCCATGCAGAATGTGCCAAAAGCTATTCAGCCCACAGTTTGAAGGTATAGATCCAGATAATGCAACTGACAGCAGAACTGTGCGGAGTTCATTTTGGTTTTGCAACTATTCATGTGTGTACACTGAGATTTTTGTATTTAAAAAAAAGTGTCTCTGCATAAATACTAGCCCCCTGAAACAGAGCTGAGAAGATGTGTGTGACATAAGACTCTCAAGCAACAGAAGTTAGGCGTCTAAATCTGAAACTGGGGTAGTAAAACCCTCTATTCAGAAATCTCATTAGTTGACTGGGGAGACTGCTGCCACCCTGGGTTAGCTGTGGTTCCTCAAGAACCAACATGCTACTTCTCTGCAACCACAGGACCCCATTCTTCAAAAAAGGTACAAGTTAGCCTGATGTCAAACCCACTGCAAAGCCTCATCTACTTTTAGGAACCAGTGGAGAAATATCTCCACATACTTCCCCCGTGGCCATCTGCCCTTAAGCTCTATTTCCACGTTATGCAACCAGTAGCCTAGGACTTTCCAC
The DNA here is from genome assembly GCA_013400535.1 of Scopus umbretta. Taxonomy (NCBI): domain Eukaryota; kingdom Metazoa; phylum Chordata; class Aves; order Pelecaniformes; family Scopidae; genus Scopus; species Scopus umbretta. Next base: position 13,439 of record VZTL01076252.1, read on the forward strand.
AAAATTCAGTGAGAGCAACAGCTTTCTTGTAAAACTTGTTTTGCACTTCAAGACAAATCTTAGCCTGAGGGTTATCAGCTATTTTGGATATGGCTTCTCTTTTGCTGAGTTGTTGCAAAGGAACTGGAGCTACCTAAAACAGAAGGGAAGGTGAAAGGACTGCTCTGAGGTAGGGTATATTAGAAGCATCTAGAAGGGCTGGAGACAGGCTGAGATCCATGTCTTCCTCAACAGCGGGAACAAAATCTGTGGTGCTTTCTCCTCAACCCTGCTCGCCGAGTGCCAGGCTGCAAAGTTGCACCCCTGTGCCTTGAACGCCTCCTCCTGCCTAGAGGCAGAGGCTGGGCAGGAGGGAGGGCTGACTCACCGGCAGTCAGAGCCAACCACTTCTAGAGGATGTGGCTGGGAATCCACTTACAAAGGAGAAGGTATATAGACCAGCAACAGCATGGACTGTATCTTCTGCCCATTGCTTTCCAAGAGAAAAGAAAAAGTTACGAGTTTTAACGAATGGGAGCAATAATGAAAGCTATTCTCCTTTTTTCATGGATCATATGTATGTGTATATGTGATGAAAATATGAATTCTTTTTGTGGTGTTTGGTTGTTTTGGTTTTTTTTTATTAAATTTGGCTTCTCAAATCTCAGGCCTTTCTGCCTCTGTGGTGCAACCAGCAAAGTTTGATTTCTTTATAGAAACAATCTGTTCGGAGTAATTTTGTGAGATCCTGTGAGACCTGTGACATAAGAAAATAAATATAGCATTGGTACTACACTGGCTTACGCTGCATCTGCTTTGGGAGACTGACTTCCTAGGGTACTTTGATATCTCTTATTCCTGCCTGTATATCACTTTGCTGGAGATGGATATGGGGCAGGGGGAAGGTGTTTGAAAAACAGACCTTGAACTTTTCAGCAGCAAACAAATGCTGCTGAAGGAAACAAATGGATTTATGGGAATATTACAAGAGGAATTTTGGATTGGGACTGCATTTACCGTCTTATTTTCTACTGTCACTATTCCAAAAGCTTATAAACTAGACTCTTGAGCTCAGTCTACCTACTCGTGCCTCATGTTTCCTGATTCCTGTTTCTGACCTCCACTTAAAAAACCCCACACATTTAAAGGTACACAGACTCTACAATTTTTATATTAACTGCTGAAGTAACACCATCTTTACCCTTTAAAACTGTATTCTTGTAAAAAAAGAAAAATAAGAAACACTATTTTAATCAACAAAAGAGATGGGTTCATCCAGAAAATATGGATTTGAGTTAAAGTATTTTGTAAATCTATCTGATAGACTGAATGATACTAAATATTTTGCATTTCCCATGGTTTTAACTTGATAATCTCAAGCCCATCTGTAAGCAAAGATAAATTAATTCCTCAAAACTAATCACAAGAGGATGAAGTTCCTAGTAATGTGTCCCTCTGCAGGTATGTGTGCATAAAATATGAAATTATATTATTTTACAGGCATTTGTGCTTTTCTCTTCAATTTTGTTGTGCTTTTGATCAAGTTATTCTAGTGTAATTTCAGAATTAAGATTTATTTGCTCTTGTATCAGTGCCATGGCAAGTTCTCAAATTTTAAAAAAGTCATTCCCTCCACATCACCAACACGTACACTGTGACAGTTCTGTGAATTCGGTATGTTTTTACCATAAGAAAGGGCTTAGGTTCAGGGACTTACTGACTGAAGTTTCCCATTTTTAGCTGGTTTACTACCGAAACAAGCCTTTTGTGATCATACTTCCAGTTTCTGTATAGCTCTTCCTGTGGGTCCCTCCCCATTCCTCGGTAGCTCAGGACATGCTGGCCAGTTTAACTTCACAGGTTCATATAGAGGTCTCAAAAACAATCCATGTTCTTTAATTGTCATTACGACATCTAAAAGACTCCAGTAATTACCTTCTGCAACTGCTGTATGAGGCCATGCCTTACAATACTGAGTTTACCTGGGAAAGCCAAGAGGAAGCAGCGAGACAAATAGCAGGATCCTCCAGCAGCAGGAAAAGCACGCAGGTCAGTCATGCATATGACAAATACGTAGGAAATCAAGTTCCCCTGGTTCTGGTGCTCCTTCAGTGGCCTGTAGGTGTATATGCTGCTCTTTTTGTTCCCAGTAACGCTGTCTAGAAACCAGCACCTATCAAACAGCATTAAATATTGGACTACCCGGTCTGCCTTTGGCTGCTGTTTGGTGGCTATGGCCAGTGGTCGCATTTCTAGGATCTTCCTTTCTGTGTGATTCTGTCCTGAACTCCTCCGAGTGATATTTTGCTCTTGCACAAAGCTGAGTAGAAAGGTGTTCACTAGTGGCTGTAGTGTAAATTCACTGGAGTAACCTAGCTGAAAATACCTGGGGTTTACGTCCTTGAACTTGCTCTGGTTGTGGACTGAGAAAAACAGAAGGTATTACATTGTGTGTGTTTATAGGCTGTTAAATCAATATGCTGCTGGAGGGGAATCTTCCACATCATTTATAAATAATGGCGAGGGAAGTGCTCTCAGCAGCAGTGGTGTACATGCAAAGTGCCTCCATTGACTTCTGCAGTGTTATACATTTTGCTGCATGATTAATTTAACTCACTCCCGCTTGTGAACTGTCCACACCACGAATTACTGCTTTAACCAGAGACTTAGCTGTTGCAAAGAACTGCCATTCCAAATCAGCCCTTCTAAAGAATCAATGGACTAAAATACATCTACATGCTAATTGGCAAACAAAAGAAACGATGAAAATCAGGGGGACATGATACTAACATCAGATAGCTTCCGAACCACAGGCATCTACAGCAGACTGTCACGGAACGTATGCTCTCTGCCGAGACAAAATGTTTATTTGCATTCCTGCTGTTTCACAATACATGAGGTTTCAAATCTGTCACAGGTTTCCTTCCCTAGCTTTGTACTTTGGTGTTCAGCACTGAAAATGTCAAGTCCTGTACTCAACACACATCTAACTTTCTGACCCTGAACTTTACTATTACAGCAAATTATGGCCTACAGCTGAACTCTCCTGAACAGTCATTGCGTAGCTGATGCAAGAAATTGAACATGTCAAAAACATGGATGTGGGCACATATACTGCAATATTACTTCAGCAGTGAACACAAGGAGGAAGTATGGGTGATCAGAAATAGCCAAAAAATCCTCGTCAGAATAATGAGCAAATTAATGACAAAAAATTATCAGACTTGTCAAATCCAAAAAAGTCTGAAATGATAACAATATATTCATTAATTACTCTGATGTTTGGTGAATGGAGTAAAAGTATGTTTCAATAGATGAATGGTAGAGGAATTTCGCTGAAAGTTATCGAAGTAGTTAAGTCGTATGGAGTAGCTTTGTCAAATAAGGGGTTTTCTAAACGTGTCCATTTTGTTCCCCAGTCCCATCAGTACCAGCTGCTATTGCCCAGATTTGCTTATCTACCGATTCTACTTGAAAGTAGCCCACCATCACCTGAATTACTAAATTGTTTTGTCTAATAAAGATTCCTAATTAATTGGAAACTGATTGACAATACTGTTAAAATTTTAACATTGAGAGTTCCGGCCAAGTATCTTATTAAATCTTGCTGTGTCAGCGAGTATACTGGATAAACTAAACTGAAAGTTGGACAACTTCAATTTGTACTGTCAACTCAGTGAGATGCGTTCCTTTCCTTTGCAGCTGAAGTTCAATTTTAAGTTATTCCCACTTGTTGGACATGGTGCAGAAGCTACACTGGGCATGTCTAACTGTCAGTCAATAAGTTTATAGATTTTCCTAAGATAAGCCGAATTGTTAGCCTTCCGATGAGTGGGAAATATCCAGATCTTGGAACTCCTATACGTGAGCTTTTGAACAAAGACGATTTTAATTGGTGTGTAGTGGACCGGCCGTTTCAGCAATCTCTGCTCAAACACTAGCACTCATTTCCTCATAGCAAGTCCTTTTGTAATTGGAGTTATTTTGACAGAATAGAGAGCAAGGTTCCTTGTTGATCTAGTGACCAAACAAACCACAACAAATGACGAGGTGTGAAACACCACCAGCAGCCATCTCTCCTCCGGCATTCTCTTCCAACATTAAAAGACTGTTCTGAAGCATGAAGAAAACAAACCTGTAAGATTATGTGCCACCTCATCACCTAGTCCCTTTGTAGTACTGATTCAGCGTACAGAACCAGTAGACTGTAAGGTGTCCACGTGTCAAAGGCCCGTGCATGTCTGCTCGTGCAGAATCAAAACTTGGTAAGGCCACTCTGCCCAGGTAACGACTGGAGATTGCGGGAGTCTCCGGCTGCAGCAGGAGGTGCCTGCCTCCCAAACCTCTACGTGCAAAACGTGTAGGAGCCCAGCCCAGGTACCCAGAGGTCAGAGACCTCACGGAGGAGGCCAGGCAGCACAGGCAGTTGTGGAGAGGCAGCTTCTGCTCCAATAAACGCCAGCATTCGATGTGGTCCGTAGCACCTACAGCCCAGATAGGACGTATGTAGAGGTCCAGGGGAGCGGCCAGCTCTAGCCCCTGCGTGCAGGACTGACAGCAGAAAGGCAGTGTTCCCTGTCACGCTGCAACTTTTTACCCGTGTTCCTGCTGCGCTCCTCGAGACCCTGTACCTTAAACAGGCACTGCGCTTGCCTCCCACCAGCAGCTGGGTATAATGTTTTCTTCTCCCAACAGCTATTCCCATTCTTACCCATTTAGATAGTAGACACCCCACATTTTCCTCTAATCTGAACACTGGTTTTCCAGTATTTACAAATATACCCCATGAAGAGGTTAAATATTCCTTGCTGAATAAAATGTATTTACGAAGAACTACTTGATCACTCAAGAACACTTTCTCTTAATAGACAAGCCCCAGGATGTTGACACTATGCAATAAAAGTCCACATTCCTCTGGATCTCTTTAATGTTTTCTATTTCTTCAGTGCAATTAGTGTCTTTGGCTGGCAGGGCTGGCATCAGTAGCTCCGCAGAGCTGCACTCAGCTGTGTTTCATCCCCGGTTCTGACTCATAAAGGTTGTCTGGGAAAGTTTGTAAACATGAGAAATCGCCATTAAATGTAAAGGTTGTATTATCAGTCTTACCAATCAAGGAAGTTCCTGCTGGGTTAGGGCGAATAACAAAGGGCATAGAGGTATATTTAGAAAGTAAATGTGTCTGTATGATGAGTTACATACATTTCACAAGCAGCAGAACTGAGAAGTTTGTGAAAGAACCAGTTCTCATAGGACTCCACCCAGACAAAGGCAGCAAATAAGCAGCAACATATGATGAACCAGTTAAATGAAATGAAGGTATACACACCCAGTCCTGGGTTACTTTCAGCATTTGTATGGTAATATATAACCTAAATTGTTAAATGGGTTTATAGCGCTGTGAAATGTGAATCTAGCTAACAAGAGCATTTAATATTTTATTTGAGACAGGACTATTTTCTAATGCAGCAGTACCAGACATTGGGAGACATGGGTGCATGAATGCAATATATTTAAGAGAATATAGAGAAACATCCCATACAGTAGGAACGAAGTGTGAATTTATTTTTTTATTTTAATTCCTTACGGCACCTCCTCCTCTGCCTCCTTCCTCTTTTGTTCTCTTCCTGTACATTCTGATTGCTGCTCCCTCTTTACTTTTCCACGTTTTTCTTCTTTCTGCTCTTTCTTTCGGACATTCTAGGCAGTACCGCTAGAAAGAAAGGGGGCGGGGGGGGGAGGACACCAACAAAAAAAGGAAAAACCCAGCCAAACCCTGACCCTGCTCCTGTTACCTGGTGCTCATAATGCTGTAAAAAGCAAATGCCTCAAGTTCGTGTTCCTGGAAGCAGCCCTGCTGCTGCCAGGCAGCTGCGTGGAAGAGGCTGATAGGAGCAGCCCTTCTTCTCTTCTGATGCTTATTATAGCTGAATATTAGAGCTGAATCGCAAGAAAGGGTACCTGAGCGGTAAAGCCAAGACAGCTGCTACCAACGGCAGCGAGAGGCCAAAAATGCGTTAGCACAGGCCAACCTTGAGTGACAGTCTATACACACGGTTATCATCCTTAATACATGGTAAATAATGCACGGCAGGAACTCGCATGTTTCACTTGACAGCAGACGCCGCCGCCGCTGCCTTTGTTAACCCTCAAGTCACACCACTGACCTCCTTTTTCTTAAATATCCTCCTTAAGGAGGAACAGATAGCTGGATGTGCGGTAATTAGACGCTGGCTTCCCACCGATATCGTTATTTTGGTCCGGTTTAGGGTGACTGCCGGTGGGGGTGGTTACCTCAATGGGGTTTTAACAGCTTATTTTTTATTTTTAGTCCACGTAGATTTATAAAGGCACGCGCAGCAGAGACAATCACTGTTGTTAAAATAAGCTAGGTCATCAATTCATTGCTGAGGTAGGAATATCATGGTTTTCCCTGTTTGGAAAGAAAAAATCCCAGAAGGCCTCCCATCTCCTTATCAGCACCAAAGGAAAATGGCAGCACTGTTAGGCTATGGCTTGCACCTTTTCCATTGGCTGAGTTGCCAGCCTGAGGCTGTGTCCTGGTGCGCAGGGGCAGGGAGGGGGGGCAGGATTCGCCTGAAGTTCTTTGGTTTTGGGCTGGGCCGTTTGTTTTCCTAGAAGATGATAATGTTTTGGCAGGCTGCTGGTGGTTTTCGCCTGGTCAGCTTGCTTTCTCTCTCTCTCCCCGCCTCTCCACAAGCTGGTTTCTTTTTCGTGCAAAAATGTCTGAGAAAAATCTGAGAAATTGTTCAATAAGTTCACATGATCAACATACTGTTCCAGTGACAACTCTTGAATATTTTATTTTCATTCTGTTCTTCCCCACCAAGCTGTTAGTAGCCTTTTCGGTCTAGTGTTTCCTGTTGNGGATGACTTTTTGGTTTTTTGTTTTCTTTTGTTTTTTTTTTTTTTTTTTTTTTCTCTTTTTTTTTTTTTTTTTTTTTTTTGTCTGAACGGTGCACAACGAAATTCATTTTGCTAATCATTCCTCCTTTGACCAAAAAGTGCTTTACAGAGCCTACATCCAGCTTGGTGGTATCAGGTTTCAGTGTGAAAGTGCTACATTCCTGACTGCCCTGCATTCTCTTTGTGTTTGATTTTGCCTGGTAAAATAAATGGAATACTTAGAAAGACTAATGCCATTCAGAAGAAGAGAAACAAAAACAGACCAGGGGAAAGAAATATTTTTTAAAATTTCAGCTAATTTTTTTCCCCATGCTTAATTCCACTTTTCATTCCATTGTATTAATTTTCATTCTTTTTTTGTTGCTGCTCTACACTAATTTTTTTCTACCTTTGATTTACTTCAGGTTGGGTTCTACTTCTTGGCTTCTGGTTTTAGCTGAAGAAAGCACTTCTCTAGATCTCTGAAATTCATAGAAAACATTTTTTTGTATTAAAGAAGTTACTTTGGAAGACAGCTGTAACTTTCACCTCTTGCTTCTTGCTGTGGTTCATGACAGAACTAGCTCATGCTGGCAACGCTGCTTGAGTCGTTTCAGAATCTTAAAAGGACTCTGGATTTTTAGATAGAATTAATTATTTTTGTTTCTCTTATAATGTATAGCTGAGGCCTGCATTTTAAGACATATCTTTTATTTTAAATGTTCCTTTTTTCCTGCCTTTGGTCTTGTAATTGTCTTGTCGGAAAGGTAATTTTTGAACATAGGCACTTAAGGAGGGGGAGGAAAAGCATTTGCATCGCTGTAGCTTTTTGTGTGAACGCAGTTACACTGGCACAAAATAGTATAATTAGAGTGCCGCTATAAAGTGACAAAAATGTTGACTAACACTTCAAAGAAAATGGACTTTAAACCAATATTTGCTGTGAATTCCTCACATATATTTGAAAATCTGAATGGCCTTTTTGTAGACAGTAAATTCCTAATGTAAAGAAACAGGCATATTTAAAAAAAAATCCTTTCTGGCCATATTAATGATGATAGTAACAACAAAAAAAAATCATTAGATCATCCCTTTGTTTTGAAAGTTACATTTACAAATTAAGCAGCATCACAGTGTGATTCATATATCAGAGGATTGCTTTGTTTTGTTTTGCATGCAATGGAATATTTGTGTGAGCTGTTTGGTTTTTTTTTCTTGGAAGGTTGGTGTTGGGCTTCTTTTAAATTTTTAAAGGCTATCTTTTTTATAGCATCTTTTTGAACAGTATCTTTTTCTCTGCTTCTGTACCTTATTTTTTTCCTTAAATAGCTTCACTCACTTCAAAGACACCATTAAGAACCTGAAGACCTTCAGAAAAGGAGCTCTTTAAATGAATTATTTTGAATATTATCGCATTTTTTGAAAAAAGCTTTTCATTTCTAGGCATCCCTCCCGGTCTTTAAAAACTGAAGCTGGCATTTGTGTTGGCTTGAATTTAAATGGTCCCTGCAGGCTCTTTAACTCAAAGAGGTTTTTTATTCATTCGGTTGTTTCTTATTTCTTCCCATAGGGTAACTACAAACCTAGCTCTTATATTTGTTTACTTGCCTCGCTTTGTTTAAAGATTATGTCTTCACCAGCACTTATGAATTTATCAGTGCTTAAAATGCACTTAAATTGTTGAACTCGGTCCAGTTTGCCTTTATTACTGTATTTTACCCGAAGCGCTTTTTGCTGTGATTGTTCCCCGTGTATCCCTAACAATAAGCTCTCTGAATGTAGAAACATACCGGGTTAGCTGAGCAGGGGATGTAGGGAAGTGTCAAACATTATTTGTCTAGCTTTATTTGCTCCTATTAATACATCCCTCATTTGTATCGCCTGCGGTCAACATTTTCAAATACAAGAGATTATAACTGGGTACCTTACCTCCACATCTATTAAAAAATGTCACTGACGCTTTCTTTAACAGGGACAAACCCATCTCTCCTCCTCTCCTCTAGAAACTAGAAGTTTCTCCTGGGCTCCGGCCAGTGTACTCTTCCTTCGGTGCAACTGAAGGATACGCTACGTTCCCCAGTCCAGCCCTAAGAAGCTCCTCATTCATCTGCCCCCTTCCCTCTTGCTCTTTGCTTCTCCCGGCCGTCCTGCAGCTCACTGCCCCCGTGGTGGTGCTGAGGCAGACTTTTGAAGGGTTGTTTTATAACAGAATTGCCTGAAAAGACGTGAGCTAAAGAAGAGGGAGATGTGGTGCAGGGTAAGACCAGAAGGGCCGGGAGCATTTGTTCAGCATTACTGAACTGCACCTTCCTCTGCCAAACGTCAGTCGCCTAACCTCCGGAGAGTGAAGTCTGCCTCTTCTAAAACACCTTCTTGAATCCTGCACCTGTAGTTACAGTGGCCAGAGAGGGAGAATGGGTGGGAAAACCATCATCGGATACGTTGGAAATCCTGGGATGAGCCTTTGTGCTGAGTCAGCAGCATTCATCAGCCTGCCCTCTCCCAGGGCAGTCCTTGGCTGGTGGTACGACCGCTACACGGGCAGCTCTTTCCATCTAGGGAAGTCTCACAGGGTCATAGTGTGCTTCCCATGCATTTAAAACAAGTGTCAAAATCTCCTAATCCCTGTTTCCAATCTGATCAGCCTTTGATGTTTCCGACATGGCTGTGTTCTGTTCAGCTCTGAGATACTTTATCATTTTATAACCGATAACAAATGTAAGAGATAAGCAGTGGAAACATAAAGATCAGCATCTGGCTCAACCTTTTTCCTCTCTGGCAAGAAAGAATAGTATTTGAGGGGTTTTATTTGGCTTGTTTTTTTAGTACACATATATCTTAGCTATGATACTGAAGAAAGAAAGAACTGAAAAGAATAAGGTTTATATTTGTGCCAACATGGGGAGGTTTGAAGTACTTCAGTACTTCTGGTGGAATGAGTCTTGGACTCGGTCCTGAGAAAAATCTTCCTCCCGCATAAAGGTAACAGTCCCTCTGCCAGCAACAGATTGTCACCGGTGGCAGTCGAAGTCCTGAAGGCTGGTGAGAGTACCTGCTGTGCACTGGGAAATACACAGATACTGTAATAGTCATAATAGGCCTCCCATTCACATTTGCATGTGAGCAAGGAGAGAGCAGAACATGATAGGGGCAAAGATACCTGAATACTGTTTGGCGGGGGGAAGACTGTGTGGTCTTCACTTTAAATCCATGAAGCAAAATGTAAGCCCATCAAAACACCAGGATTGTTTTGATTATCTGAAGAGATACTAGCCATTCCTAGAATGCTCCTACACAGATACCTCCAGAGGAAGGCGACAGATTTTATTAGAAGGAAGCATAAGGCATCTGGAAAGGATCTGATGAGGCAGAGGTGGCACAAAGCCTTATCCCAGTCCTGAGGGCACTACAGGAGTCTTCGTAGCCCAAGACACACTTGAGGCTCACTTTATTCTCTGTCCTCAACTAGTGGCAAATTGTATCTGCATTATAAGTAATTGCTGTGCAACTTCATGGGAAGCTTTTCTTAAATTACAAAGTGTTTGCTTATGTTATAGCAGGGTCACATACATAAACTGCTGCCATTGCTTTTCCCCTGTTTAGCAGACACAATTTTGTTCTCTGAATTCTAGTGTAAACACATCTTTCTTCTAGGCTCATCACTTTGACCATACCACCTCTGCTTTTATGTCCCTGCGTTACTTCCTTCTTTCCACCATGTCACAAATACCACTTGATTTGGTCCTGTGTTGGCCGAGATCTACTCTATCTATATTTTCTTACATCCTTTCAATCTGTTCACCTTTCTGGCCTCTGCTTTGGCAGGTGGCATCATCTTTTATTGCCCATAACACCTTTCTGCTTTCTCTTTTTGTCCTTAGTGGCATCAAAGGACCTGCCTCACCCCACCCCCCTCAAAAAAAAAAAAAAAAAAAAAAAAAAGAAAAACCACTAAGTTAATTTATTTTACATCNAAGAAAAGTAAGACCACTAAGTTAATTTATTCTACATCCTTGCTTAAAGCCTATCTCTCCCAGGAAATATGAATATATATATATATATATATAGAGAGAGAGAGAGTATATTTGTAGGGAGAAGTGTACTTTTCATATTTCTGTCAAGACTATAAATACTTGGTTTTAGTTCTGATTTTCCTGCACTGGTAAGGCGTGCCATGTATAAAATACTTAGCTCCAGGCCAGCTAAAGCAAATGATAAACATTTGTTTAAAATAAAAAGGATAGAGTGTTCTACCCCATTCCCTCCATTAAGATATGCCCCTCCCAGCCTCCAGCCACCAAAAGTTGCACCAGGCAGCACCAGCAGGAAGAAAAAGAAGGGTTGTTCTCCTTCCTTCCCTTTTCTGGTCACTGCAGTTCATCCTGACACTGATGAGCTGAAAGCTCTTTGATTTGATGGATTTCCTAACAGTAAACTAGAGAAGCTGAGGTGTGGATACACTTGCTATTTTCCTGCTTCTGCTACTGGAGTAGTAATCTCCAACAGAGTGAAAAGAAAAACATTCAGAATAGTACCATCCTAAATGACTGCAAAAAAAAAAAAAAAAATGCTGGGAGGGTACAGCCATAAGAAGAAGGGCTTATTAAGAAACAAAGTCGCACTGAAAATCAATCATGTTTGAACTGGCATGAGGTTACAATGCCAGGTCGATTATCATCTGAGTAATATTACTTTGTGGTAAAATTAAAATGCCTTATCTTCACTGAGAATGTATCTTGAAATAGCTGGGTTCATTATGACAGTTTAATTGCGCACCTTTAGGAGCACTAGAAAGAAACACGAGCTTCAGAGAACAGAGTATACACATTACTTAGCACGCGCATCAACATTTTGTTACACATAGTGAAACAGAGCCACAATTCATAACTGGAGCCTTTAGACACTGCTGTAGCACAAACAGACAATAGTATACGTAGTTTTGACAGTCTCTTAATAGCAGATTTAGCTAAAATGACAATCACTTTAACTGATGTAATAATCCCAGCCACATGGTCATCCTCGTCTTTTTGCAAAAATGATTGTCCTGCGATGATGCCATGAACGCCTACGTTGATCACAGAATCATAGAATCGTTTAAGATCATCACGTCCAACCATTAACCTAGCACGGCCAAGTCCACCACTAAACCATGTCCCTAAGCACCACATCTACACGTCTTTTAAATACCTCCAGGGATGGGGACGCAACCACTTCCCTGGGTAGCCTGTTCCAATGTGCGACAGCCCTTTTGGTGAAGAAATTTTTCCTAATATCCAATGTAAATGTCCTCTGGCGCAACTTGAGGCCGTTTCCTCTCGTCCTATCCCTAGTTACTTGGGAGAAGAGACCAACGCCCACCTCGCTACAGCCTCCTTTCAGGCAGTTGTAGAGACCGGTAAGATCCTCATATGCATATTCATAATCAGCAGCGAGCGACTCAGGAACTGAGTCATCAAGCGGGTAAAGATGGCTCCTGTCACCAGCGGGGCTGTGCTGGCAGCTGCCCAAGCCATCCCAAACTGCTGCTGGGGGGGCTGATAGGAAGCTACACCTTGCATGGGGAAGCTCTGATGTGGGAGCTGGGGCCCTCATTCCAGTGGTGCCAGGACTTCCCTTGCAGCCTTTACTCAGGTGAAGTATCGATAGCTTTCATCCATACGTGCCGTCTCAAGATAAGGTTTCACAAGACTGCTGAGCTAATCTGAAAGTTTGCTCCTGCTGCTGAAAGAGGCGGGCCCCAACTCTCATCTGTCCGGGCTTGGTGCTTCTTTCCCTCCTCCTGAATTGTGGGATTTGCCTGAGGAGCGGTGAGAGCATGGGGGAAGGGAAGGGCCAGGGCTGTTCTTCTGATGTCACTGCAGACCAAGCATGTGCCTTTGCCACCCTGTACTGTAAACAGATCTCTGAACTTTCAGTGCGAGGTCATAAAATGCATTAGATCGTCCTATGAAATGGACATTGTAGCACCTATAACATTTCTTGCACTTCCAGTATTTCCTGTATGAAGGGGTAGGACAAAGTGTTTTGTCAAGTATAAGTTCTTGATTTTAGTTTTTCATAGTGTCCCTTTCAGACAAGCAAATATTTAATTACACAGTTATTCAGATGAAACAACTGAGAAACAGACAGATGAAACAAATTGCCCAGAGATTTCAACAAACAGCAAAGCTAAGACTCCGGCTGTCCTGCCTCTCCGCTCTCCTCTCCATATCATGCCATTTGGCTTTGAACTCCTGAATACATTTTGCTCATCCTCCTGGAGCTTTTCGCTAATTGACGAAAGATTAAAATAAATTCAGGATGACATTCACCACTGAAATCTGCCTTAACAGGAGGCAATAAGCTGAAACCAGGAAGGAAAGGAAAAAAATTCTTCCAGGAAAAAAAAAAAAAAAACAAACACCAAATTACAGAATTTGAAAAGTAATCTCATTTCTTTGGAGAGGACTACTTGCAGAATGTCCTCAAGTACACCACATTGTGCAATAAGCACCGCTTCCAAGAAGCAGTGGCATTATTATAGTTTGCCATTAGGTTAACAGTGCTAGGCCTCCAGTTAGGGGCTACTTCTACTGGGCAAATACTTTCCACTGGCTCTCTGGGAGGCCATTTAAAACAGGTTTCACTGTAAATAGTTACGCAAGACATTGCAAAGGTTGTTATCACTGAAAATATGTATTCCTTACACTGTCAGCGTTTTTTCCTGAGCTAATGTAATTACAAAGCACTATTGAAACCAACCCAACCTGTTTATACAGTAGGAAGGAAAATTACGTAACCCTACCTAAAAAAACCCCAACAAACCCCAAACTAAAAACCCCACAAAAAAAACCCTTCACCAAGTGAAATTTTACAGTCTTTTACAGCGGTGTGGTATTAAATGATCCAGCAACATAGAAATGCATCCAATTCAACCTGGAATGCAAACTGGATCTCTCCCTTACAACAGGACGCTGTGTAAATGCACTGGGCAGGGGAGAAAAAATCTCAGCGAAGGACACCTGCACCTTTGAGAGGGCTTTTCATTGGGTCAGCAAGCAATGTCCATTGCTATCTCCAGCAAGCCAAGTCATATGCTCCCTTCCAGAAACTGGTAAGGTTCTGCATGCAAAGTTGTTAGACCTTTATTTTTGCCGCCATGAAGGAGGGCTCTCCCAGAATTTCCAGCCTGGACAATCGGAAACTTTACTCTGAAAGAAAAATGTGGATTTCCTGGGCCGAAGTCCCTGCCATACACAGCGGGTGTGGCTGCAACGAGAGAAGCAATGAAGGGCAAAGGGTGGTTTATGCTGCACTTGCCATGTACCAGTCAGCTGGACCTGTTCTGAGGGTACATGATGAGTACCGAAGGTAAGGGAAATGGAGGACAACATAATGGAAGTGGAAGAAATAGGGGGCCAACAGTATGACTATTTTAGTCGCAATTTGCTATTTAGGCAGTCACATCCATTCTTCTGCTTGTGCAGAACCCCCTTGATACACAGCATAATTTAGAGCAGGGTCATCTGTAAGTGACTCACAAGAGCAATTTCGGCATTCTCAAACTCCCAGGCACAACTAGACAAAATTTCAGGATTTTAGGGATGGCTGTAGTTAAATGTATCCTGGACACATGTCCACCTGAGAAAAAATGGATGTTAAGGAAGGGAACCTGAAGAGGCAAGGTTGGGCGTTAACCAGAAAAGGCAGGAGTTTGTGGAAATGATGATGATGATAAGGAGGTGGCATCCATCTCAGAAAGGGCTAGGACACCCTATTTTGTAGTACTGCCAACCAAAAACTTCTGAGTAAATCCCTTCTGCCCACACCCCCAAATACTGAGACTGCATTAAAAAAAATAAATAGACTTCTTCAAAAAAGTAAAGAGTTTTTGGGTTTTTTTGATTGGCTTTGTGTAACTGGCTGACGGACCTGAAATGGCACCTATCTCCCTTCCTCCCTGTTCTTGAGATCTTCTGCTGCGAACACCTCCCTTACGTCAGCGTCAAAGATCGGTTTGCCAGTATGAGATGAAACACTTAGTTTTCCCATCCTGTACTTGCATTCCCTATCTCTTATTTTTGTCCTGTTGTTTTATTCCTCCTGCTGTCTTTTGTGCTGACACACCATTGGCTTATACCCAGACCTTCAGGCATGAGAGCTGGCAGGCCACAGATATGTGGAGTGAACTGGGCATGCCTGTGGGATCTGATCTCACCGGCAGAATAATCAAATGAATGTCCGATAAGTGAGTGTTACATGCAGTTGGCTCCTGTCTTAACGCACCTCCTTGCGTCTTCCACTGGCTTATGGTTGTATCACAACACAGTTGTTAAGGCAGTCACTAGAAATATGGCATAGCAGGCTTGTGCACTCCAGGTCACCTTCACACCACTTAACATGTATGCCTCAAGCTTGGTATGAAAAGGTATTTTACCCTGATTATGGAGGATCGTTGCCTCAGGAGTTCAGGGATTTTGTCTCAGGAAAGGGATTTGAGCAGCTTGCTAGTGACTGGGCAATGTCAGCAGTGACAACCAGGAGAAACTGGGCTGCCCAACAGGACAGTGGCAGCTGAGTAGCAGTTCCGAAAATGTCACTGATGCCTGAAGTGATAGATACGGACACCAAAGAGCCTCGTAAGTGCTAAAGCACCATTTACAAAAGCCTTGCACAAACAAAATAGTCTGAAAGTTCATGATGCAGTCCAAGCCACCATCTGCACTATTAGACCTGACCTGAGTTAATTTGGGGATTAGGTATGAAATGCCATTACCTCTGACATATCTGTGATTATCCTCCTGTTCAACCGTACTCCCTGAAGGGCTGGAGAAACCCCTTCCCACTACTCTTTGCTCGTGAATGCTCTTGGTTTTCAGATGTTGTTTCGCCTCTCTCTCCTTCACAAGCGTGGATCCTGTTCCTAGTCTTGCCTGTTCGATTCTTACAAGACAATCCCCTTTTTCTGGGCACTAGAAAAAACATACTACAGACACCCTCCTTCTATCCACGGATGCCAGCTTCTACCGTGCACCTTTCAGCCTACTTATGGGTGGCTTCCGTATTTCCCTTGGCCTTTTATCTCTGTAATGATCACTTCCAGCCTGGCCGTGCAAGAATCCCCCCCAGTGCTGAGCAGCTCTAGTTGGAGAATACAACCCAAACCAAGCATTACCCATGCTATCCCTGTGAGGATGCACATAACTTCTCTCTTTCTCTGGCTGTAATTTTAAAGATCCATGTTAGGGGTGCAACCCCCAGATGGATGCTGGGTGTCCATGCCGAGTTCCCTCCACAAGGAACCACTTGTAGGAGCGGGAATGCAGCACTTCTTCACGAGTGTAGTGGTGCTTCCACACAACCGCCCCATGATACAGCTAATTTCACTCTAAAAGCCAAATTGCATGAGGCAGCTGAGAAGATCTAGTTATTGCCACAACCAACAAGCATGGGCCTGTTCTTCTAATCCTTTCTCACAACTTCACCTCTTCCTAGCTTGTGCTCGTGCTGCTTTTGTGGCACCAGCCCTGGTCAGTAATCTATGCTTCAGGTAAACCAAGCTGACAAAAAAGTGGAGGGGAGTAGTTATCTGTTAGTCTGGTGAGCTAAATTAGCTCACTAAGTTGTCAGATGACCATCAAAGCTGGCACAAGGGAAAGTCTGGTGACTGCAAAGCTGAAAGCAGGGAGAGGGGACTGGGGCTGTGCTTCTGTGAAATGCTGCTGCTGGGTCATACAGGCATCAGCAAATGTCACAGTGGAAATCCAATGTAGAGAGAGAGAGAGAAAAGAGGAGAGAGGAATGTGAACGTCGCCTCTTCTGGAGACGGCAAATCTTCAGATCAGCTGCTAAAGATGCACTTCCTCATCGCTTCAGGAAATCACATCAGTTTTTCCTCTTAAGGGAAGTTTTCTTCAATCGAGGTGTCACTGTGGTGAATACTAGCTCAGAAAAATAGTTTGGACAGATCTGTATTGTCAATTGTATTAATGTTCCAGCCAACGCACATTGCACTTTTACTGCCATGTGCATATACAATGGAAGTTTGACTACGAATAACCTTCCAATGTATGACTAATAAAAGAGGTGTAGCACATGTATTTTTATAAAGATGAGTTGCACGATGCACTTCTCTTCTGCACTTTAAACAAACCAAATCTACCTTTACGTTTGGGTCACCTCTCACTGCCGTCAGTAGGGAACTTGTGTTCCTTCTTTCTTCCTTCTGCTGTTTTTGTGTCTAAATGATGCAAACATTCAAGTAGCCTCTGAGAGAAAATGATGTGAGGCAAATTATATTTCTAAGTTTCAATATCACAGGGACACGAAGGTGTAAATTGCTGCCCTCTCAAAAAGTCTTTGCTAAAAATTCTCTCCAAAAGAGGAGTGCAGCAAGGTGTGAATTTTACCCTGATAGCAACTGTCACTTGATTGAGGTGATAAATGTGAATGCTGTTATTTTGACTTTGAACAAGACACTCTGTGAAAAACATTAACCCGAATTAAGGATAATTAAACCCCAGCTATTGTTGGCTAATTTTTCCTTTGTTTCTTCCAATTTTCCTCAGTAATGGATTGCGTTTAGTTATCATTATAAAAAGGTAGCAAGCACATGAAAGCCTAATTGGAAACAGCCCAAGGTTGTCAAAGAAAAAAGCAGAACCCAGTCATCCGGTCACCCCACGCGTGCAGATCAGCGACTCCTCCGAGGCGACACCGGGGCGCTCTCCCCGTGGAAGCGGAGGTGAGGAAGGGGGTGGCCATACCTCGCTGGACCCATCCCAGAGCTGGAAGGTTGCACACCCCGGCCTCAGGGAGGTGACACCGCTCCGGGCTCCTCCGGTTGGGAGGTGAGGTGAGAGCCTGCGCTCAAAGCTTTATCACGAAATACTTAGCGCTCCGTAACGTTGCCTTCTAAAATCCTTTGCTGTAATCTCCCCACGTTGATGAGGCCTTAACGTAGACTGTCTCTTGACCCTGGGCAGCTATTTTCGGCGTATCAGCCTGATTTGTCCCAGGCTGGTTTAACTAACGCTGATAAGGACGGCTAGGGCCAAAAAAGCTTAGCAGTACAAACGTGCCCATTCTTCCCATCGGGGCGCGGACACCAGTATAAGCAATGGCCAAAAATTGTTTTGGAAAAAATGGTTGCACCAGCTAGACCTTCCCCTTCTCACAGCTGGCGATGCGGTGCCACAGCAGCAGCTTAAAACTGATTCACGGTCCTGCCCTTTCCCTGCCTGCCACCCAGCCCCCCTGGTGTTCTTATGCCAGCTGGCACTCAGGCAAACAAGCAGGAAAACAGTTCAGGGAGCTCAGCTGGCTGAAAACAAGCGATAGTCATCTTTGGCCAGCCTGGCTTCCTAAACTAACTTATCAGCTCGTGTCACGGGCTCCGGTGCCAGCACGAGAGCACAGGACAGGTGGGAATACCGGGGCTGGGGGAAGAGCAGGACTGTGGCACCGCCAAGTTCAGTGACCGACCTCCAGGTGGATTCACACCTAAGGGCAGCAGCCTGCAACTGCTGAACGCAAACGGTCCCGGCCTCCTACCCCAACCCCCCTCTCCTGGCCAAACACCCCTGCGTCCTCCCTCATGCCGGCTCTGGCCTGGATTACAGAGTAAACCGATGGGAGTCTGCTGATCCAGAAGAAAATGCGTCCCAGGATAAAATGCAACGTCTGCCCCCTACAAGTAGAAAACCAGACTCAAAGTCCCGTGGGTACTTACTTGCTCCTTCTCTTTACCTTTCTTCCCCATTTCTTTCTCTTGCCTTTCTTGAGACGCGTCGTTATCCGTGTTAGGAAATGTACAGCCCTACCGGGAATTTTCCCTCAAGAACTGCGGTGGCCGACCACAGCAGCTCCTCCAGTGCAGGATGGAAACTGAAACAGAATATAATCCCATTTTCCTTGCACGGCATGGTCATGTTCTGTGTGATCTGTGTAACGCAGGCATGGATGATTTCCATTTCATTGCTTCCGTAGGCCAAGGCTATGGGTAACTTCAGGTGATACTCTTCCACCCTTCCCCTCAGAAAAAAAAA
>VZTL01076254.1:0-18268 GCA_013400535.1 Scopus umbretta
CCTGCCCACGCTGAGTCACAGCCACTGCTCGCCAGCAGCTGAAGTTTTTCCCGCTCGGGGGGGGGTGGGGGGCGGGGTGCCCTCTCTCTCCCTGTGTTTTTGTTTTCGTGAGTTTGCACACCCCAGCAAGGGTCCCCCGGCGCGAACCTCCTCTCCGCAGCCCTTCGCCTCGGTGACTTCGCCGAAATGACGGGTACACTCATGTACATGATCATGTAGTTCCAACCCCCCGGCATGGGCAGGGACACCTGCCACTAAACCAGGTCACTCAAAGCCCTGTCCAACCTGGCCTTGAACGCTTCCAGGGATAGAGCATCCGCAACTTCTCTGGGCAACCTGTTCCAGTGCCTCACCACACGCATAGTGAAGCAGTTCTTCCTTATACCTAATCTAAATCTACCCTCTTTCCATTTAAAGCCATTACTCTTTGTCCTATCACTACATGCCCTTGTAAAAAGTCCCTTTCCATCTTTCTTGTAGGCCCCCTTCAGGTACTGGAAGGCTGCTATAAGGTCTCCCCAGAGCCTTCTCTTCTCCAGGCTGAACAACCCCAACTCTCTCAGCCTGTCATAGGATTGCACCTCAACCTGTCACTGAGGGCACCTTGGCTGTGTCTCAACTTCGTGATGGGAGCAGAGCAAGTCATGTTTTGTTCTTCTGTGTGCCTGGATTTTTTTCCACAGAAAACCTGGGTACACGGGCAGAGAATTGGTGGTGGTATTAATGGTGGTAATAATAACCTATTAGTTTCCAAATAGGTTACTCAGAGGACAAGAATATGTTCTCTGCAGTTCGAGACACAGCCAGTTCACATGCCCAGGAACCAGGACTGTTAAGCTACCATGAAGTGCTGCTTCTTAGTGTTGATTTAGTCTCGCTATACAGCAGTGGCAGCTTGGGCAGCTTGGGAAGACAACAAAGACTGGCTCTGTTTGTGACTGCTACTGACTTGCTGAATGCAACTCGGCTAGGCACTTCTTTTTTTTTTTTTTTTTCTCTCCATGTTTTTCCTGCTTTGGTTATTCAGGGTAAGCAGGATTTGTCAATTCCCTGTCTAGAAGACATAAGCTTGCATTAAGAAGGCTTTTTTTAATTTTCAATACAGTTCGTTAGCTTAGGTTTGGTACAATGGCCAGTCTGAAGTGTGATGTGTGTTCACTAACATCCACCTGAAAAGTACCACCTATATATGCACTTTAGGACAGAGTCCCTTTTGCTCTACATATTTGTCAGTGTCTCATACAGTGGACCTTACCATCATTGCAGCCCTCATGCACTACTACTTATATGTAATAAATAATAAAAATTAAGAATAATTGATATTTTTTAAAGGGAAAGCCACTGTCTCTTCTTACTATCCATTTTTCCTATTTCTCAGCCCAGGCAGCAGCTGAACTATGATACACTGACTTCATCATCTATTTTCTATTAGGCTTCTGAAAGCTTTACTGAATTTCCATTCCAAGAATTAGACTAAATGCAAATGTAGAGCTCTCCATGGAATTATAATGTATTTAATTCTATAACCTAATGCAAAGGATAGCAATGCCATTGATGCTATTTTTAGGGACACAACCTAAAATTCTATACATTTTTAGAGATGTTATCAAACATCAGAGGAATTTTACGAGAGACACTAGTGAGTATGTTCGTTTCTCAATGTATTTGTGGGCCTAATTCTGACAACTGCTCAAAGTATCTGGATTCAGCAGACATTTAATTTTTCTCCTGTATCCCCCTGACTATTGATTTTGAGGATGGATTCAGGGATTTCAGTCTCTGTTATCTTTGCTGCTTCATAAACAGTGGGAGACTTCTCATTTTGCCTTCTGTACTGATGGAAAATGCTTGGTTGAGATGTTTATATCACTAGCTGGAGCCATAAGCAAAGCCCAGTGCTCACTGTTGCTGTTGACCATGTGTTAAGCTTGTTGTGTGTAGGTGTACAGTAGAAGATCACCATCTTTCCTGACACTGATTTAATGGCATAGTTTAGAGTTATACATGTCTCTGAACATAGTAGTCATGGATCTCTTTCCTTCTCCTCTTGCACATTTTTAGGGAACACAGCAATGACCTGCCTTACAAGTGAATGTCTGCAGGTGAATTTAGGCTCCAGTGATGCACTGTGGTGGCTCACAGATTAGGGAATGAACCATGGTGCATTGAGGGAGATTATTTTAGCTAATTTTAGTGCTTAGTTGGTCTTTTGTGGGCCAGCAATAGTTCTGGCCTTTAAAATCCTGAAACTTGAACATTTGGGGAGTGTATTGGTGTTTGAACGGAACCCAGCTGCAAAACTGAGTATGCAAATGAAAACCTTAAATCTGCACAGCCTTGAAATTGTAATCTGAGGCTACAGATTTTCATTTTATGTTGGTTTCTAATTTGCTGTTTCATAGGAGTGGCAGAATTTGTAGGTTTTTCCAGGGATTAGCAAGAAAAAAAATTTATGCTCTCTGCTTTGGTTCTGTAAGTGCAGTGATTTTCTTTGGAAGTAATGTCCTTACTGCACCTTGACCATGCTCTGAGGGGGTCAGCCTGCAACCAGCAAGAGTATTTCATTCTCCTGACTAGTACTGATCTCAGATTTATACATTAAGATGCAAAAACCTCTAGGCAACTTAAAAATCACTCAAGTCTTATTTTATGAGGGGACAATGCTCAGATGTTTGTTTGTGATAGAATGGGCTAATAGGAAAAAGCAATGAGATTTTTATTCTGAGTGTAAAAAGCAGATTTATAACTGAGATAAGTGGTAAGTGCCTTGAACACTGAGATAAGTGTTCCAAAAGGAGGTCAGAGAGAGATGTGAATGGAAAAAGCAACAAAACCTTGTTGAAGACTGAGCCGAGATGTTGCACAGGACACATATTCTTGTACCACAGTGTTGCTGCTGCTGCTGAATTGAAAGGCAGCTGGCTCTTCCACATGGCCTTTGGTAGAGTCAGTAGAGTAGAGCCCAGAAAGGAAGGTCTGTTGAGGGGAAATAAGGTGTTCCAGAGTTATATGTCACATATTCTTTATTTTGGATCTCAATTATTCCTAGTATGTGTATATCCATAAATGCTTCATACACATCCTAATTTGCCATAGGAAAGGTTGCATATTGCTAATACTTAGTGCTTATGGTAATTAAAGTTCTTATTGCCCAGTGTTAAAAGCATCCTATTAATCCTATATTCTTGGCTACATTTCAGTCTTTGCAATTATACTGTCTATGCTTATGTAAAAAGTCCTATCTGGTGTCATATCACATGGTGTCTTATTCTACTGCTATTCCAGACAAACTACTTGTGTAGCGTTACTATTAAGCATCTTGTAGGTAAACTAGTCATTTGCACATTGTAGATAGCTACTTTGGAAGAGTTCATGATTACAAAGGAAGTGTGCACTCTGGAGGAAGAAGGGAGTTGTGTGCAACTTGGGTGTTGACTTCCTGAAGAATCTGATTTTAGATCAATGTTCAGCTTTAAAGCTAAGCTTTTTATAAATCCTGCTATCACTGAGATCCACTTCTATTCTCATACAGGAAGTCAGATCTAGAATACCATTTCCATAAAAATCTAGATCATATTCTCGAAAATTACCTATGCATTTAAGGGTGTGTTCATTGTTCCCTTTAAAGCACCAAAACCATGTTCTTATCGATGCTATGCAAGCATGTGGTTCGCATGGTATCTGTGCTAACAGAAATGGGTATGAAAATGAGCACTAACTTCCTCCAAGCCGGAATTGGTTCTGATGGTTCTTCTGTATATGTATTTGTTATGATAGGCCATTAAAGATTAGAAAATATGAGAGTGTAGTTGTTACTTAGGTTGTCATTTAAAACAGTGAGGAGCATTGAAGTGTTGCTTACTTTATTTTTTTTTATCTCAGTGTCTTCAAATATAGTAACTTTTTCTTGCCTGAAAGCTGAATCTATAATTATCTTTACTAGTGAAATGTGACAAACTAACCAGAAGAGTTTACATTTTCAAAATGTGCAGCTGATACAGAAAGTCCTTTGAAGAGCTGTTACATATACCACTAGGGTATGCATGGCTATGTATCTCTAAAACTGTTACCCTTTTTCCAGCTCTGTAAGACTAGGAGATTATTTCTGTGATGCGTAGTATTATATACCCTCATATTATGTCATGTTACCAGCTGCTGCCTGCTGTCATCACCAGTACAGTAGATCGGATCCACAGTGTATGATTTTTGTATGTGTGCATGACTATGTAAACACACATATATTCAGTTAGTTTGCATATGTGTATATATGTGTATATGTGTATATGTGTATGTATATACACAGATAGAAACTGTGGTGTTTGTCAGGGTGGTTTGTCAGTGTGAAGTATTTTTTTAACACATGAAAGTAAAGTGAAATTATTATTGCCATAAATCTGCAGTATCAGTCTGTACTATTACTGTTTATTGCTATAAATCTAAATTGACTATGTTTTTATAATAAATTTTTGTGACTTTTTTCAAGTGTTTACATTATGTATTTTAAGAGATAATAATGTAATCTTCACACCATATTAAACTTTCCCTGGATATTTCTTCAGAAGAAGCTGTTATCAGAGAACTTTCAAGTTTTTAATTCCTTTTCTGCTTCAAAAAAAAATCTGACACTTCAAAATAGCAATCAAGAACTTCAAACTACAACTCCTAAGTCATATTCAAATCCTATTAGTTCCTTTAATATGACTCTGATTTACTGATTGAAAATCGCACTGTTTCTTGCACTCTCCATTTAATTGAGAACAGTATGAGATGCCAGCAATTTTTATTGGGAGGAAGCCAATAACTTTAAGCTACATGTGATGGAAAATATAGTCTACCCTGCAGCAAAATCCCATAGAATTGAATTCTGAATTCATCCCAGCTATGACATATGAAATGTGGGGAGTCTGCTTAGATAATTTTGAATATTAACAATTAGTAAATTTTGTTGAAATTCTTTTGAGGTGATAAGGATTTGGTTGAACCCACTTTGGTAATAGTGAACAGATAAAATGGAGATATTATTACAGAACAGCTCTTCTGGACAGTTTAATATTTCTTTTTCTGTGTTAAATACCATAATGTCCTACTCTTGTGTCACAATAATAAATCTTCTCTATTCTGAGGTATTCTCTGGAGTGATAATCATAGAATCATAGAATNTATAGGACTATAAAAAAAAAGTCTTGCCCCATGCCCCAGTTTACTGCCATTTCACCTGTCCTATTAGTGGTCAGGACTTTAAGGTGGATCACAGAATCAAAGCAAAACAAAACAAGGAACTCTTTCAAAAATGTTTGCTTAGCTTGTTTATTGCAGGTTTGTGAGTGGGAATGAGGAGGTAGAATCAGGGAACTTCGCAAGGTGGCCTTTCAGCTCAATAAAGATGACTTGGGACCATACCCACATTGCATTGTGATGGTCACCAAACAAGTTGAGGCTGGTGCTGTAAACCCAGGGTTAGCTTTCATGGCTACCTTCAGAACAATGAGAAATACCTTTGTTGTGCATTGTTTGAGAGTCTGAGTGGACAAACTCTGGCATCTGAACTTTTGTCCCTGGATCCATTTTTGTGCTTCTCAGCAAAATGCAGTTTTATACTAGAAAGCATTACTGATGTCAATGGATTTGATCTCAGTTGTTTTAGTTACTGGATGGTAATAAAAAATCCTGCAGTATGAGGTGACTCTAACATTATGTAAACTAGATATGTACGATGTCATAAATTTATGGTGACAACTTAAGGACACAAATCCCAAGGAACAGAGTGTACACTGTGTTAATGCAACATGTGGTAAATGACAATGCTAGTATTTTGAGAGTCATAATTGGTTTAGATCATGAGGAAACCACCTCCATCCTTTTGGGTTTCAATATATTTGGGCACAGAGTGGTACATATTTTATGTTGCTGGATTTTGTACAGTCTTTCATTAGTATTTTTGCAACACTCCATCATTTTGATG
This sequence comes from Scopus umbretta, assembly GCA_013400535.1. Taxonomy (NCBI): domain Eukaryota; kingdom Metazoa; phylum Chordata; class Aves; order Pelecaniformes; family Scopidae; genus Scopus; species Scopus umbretta. Next base: position 5,963 of record VZTL01076254.1, read on the forward strand.
AAATAGGAACATGTGTGCATATAACTTCATTCTATACTTTATTGTTTGCTGGTAGAAAATGTCAAAATGACCTATGGTGCTTTTTAACAAAAAGGACTACTATGGCTATTATGATTATCTTCTTTAAACTGCTGCATAATATATGTTGCCCCATTATCTAGCTTGTTATTGTTTTTGTAGGTGCAGCATGCCTTTTAGAAATACTTAAAGATTTCAAGTGATGGGTAAGAGCAGTGCATCCCTAGGTAATATATCCATAAGGTTACCCTACCTCACTGTCATGTTTTGAAATGGCTTCTCTTTTTTTTTTTGCCTTAATAACTTTGTTAGGTCAGATGACAAACATGGCAGAGTTTTTTGGTTGTTTCCCCCCCCCCCTCTCCCCCCCCCCAGTTTTAGAACATTTTCAGTAAAATCAATTCTGATTTCAAAAATTTCCAAATGTAAAGCAAGAAAAAATTAAAAGTAAAAAACTACTCTTCAACAAGTGTTTCTTTAACCCTGGGAATTGTTTCAAATTACAGCGAAATGGAGAATTACTCTCAATACCCAAATTTCCCATAATTTGTTTTCATTTCCTGATTCACTTATATGGCAATCTTCACAGTAGCTGTTAGACATCTAGTAACTCAGTAAAAATGAGATTTTCATGTTTCTCTGGTGACAACTGGTTTGTGCTTGGGACCATAAAAATATCGCTTATGAAGTCATAGATAGATCAGACATATGGCATTGGTAAAGAATCACAGCCAGCGTTGCAAGAGATTGTTGGGTTTTTCCTATGTTCCACAGAAAAAGCTACTTTCTTCAAACAATGGATGAAGAGCCATATGAAATAAGGAAATGGGCAAATCTCTGTATTTTGTGTGCTCCTGCTTTGCAGCAGAGCTTCTGCCTAGAGTCTTTTCTAACCAATCTTAGCTGGCTCCCTACTGATGGTTTACTAGAAGGTATATGTGTTGTGTCTAAGATCCTGATCCCACTGAAGATTTTTCCATTTATTTAATGACATTTGCATGAGTAGACCCAAAGAAGCTATTGTAATTAGTATCACAAAGTATATGCACAGCCAGAGTCAGGGAATCTGTCATGCTAGTTTACCAGAAGCAAGCAATCATTCACTTCTGGTCAATGCAATTCATGCATGCATTGACTTTTTGTTCAAGCTCTGAATTGGTGCTCTTGTGAGTCTGATGGCTGAATATAACTGTGGTTAAGTTCCTCGATGGAGAAAGTGATCACCCCTAAAAGCTAGGGTCACTTTTGCCAATCTATATCATCAAACAAGCATTTGGGGAAAGAAAAAAAAAAAAGCTATGGCTTCTTTGAAAAGTCTCAAAACAGAAAATGTCAAAACAGCATGGTTGAAGTGCACTTTAATGAATGTGAATAGTACAAACCCCCATTTCTGCAGACAGGCTTTTCAGCTGAATAGTCTCTTCAGTCTACTGCATTTCATTTTGTTAGCTTATCACTGACATTTTAACCAATCCTTCCCAGGGTCCATCTGGTGGTCCATCTGTCTTCAGCATCTACAGTTCACTATGTGGCAAATGACGTATAGGCTATTAAAGAATAACAATTAGTTACAACATTAAACATAAAGGTTACTTGAATTGCATACTTCTGTTAACAAACAGTGTCACACTAAGGCAAGAAGAATTTGGCAAGTCAGACAGTAAAAGTATATTTTATATCATGGAGGAAAACATATTTAGGTCAAATTATTTACTGTGATTTTTTTTTATACCCCTCAGGTCTTTTGAATAACAGATGTTGCTTGTACAGTGTTTTGGTTATGCAGAACCTTTTTAGTACAGTAGTATTCATTATAAAGGTTAGATTTACATGCAAAGGAAAATACTCAAATTATTCATCAAACAAATAGTTGTCATTCATCATACTTTACTTTAGGATAATCACCTTGAAGCAGGGAAGTTATATCACCCTTCTCATTTGAAAGAGCGTACCAAATTTCCTGTACAGCTGCAGTGTGAGCTTAATACTTGTTCCACTTCTTCTGGTTCAAAGTCATCTCTCTTCTGATATAGGAAGGTTGTGTATGGTCTGTGTCAAGTTGCCTGAGCCAAAAAGAGGAAAGAGTTAACCACTGAACATTGACTCCTGAATCATTCTGCAAAGTATGAGTATGTATCTATGCACAGAGAGAAGAAAACATGGAGGAAGGCCACAGCACTCCCTGTATGAGATAAGTGGTGAAGAAATTGCCCAGGGAGGTCTATCAGCAAAAGGTAGTACAAGAAGAATGGTGCCATAAGATTGAAAAAGATGAAAAAGAAAACCATGGAAAGCAGCAGCAGGACAGCCTTTTTACATGACATTGTCTTTGCATCAGCATGATTTAGTAGCTCAGCAAGTCTCTTTCAGTTATTTCATGCCAAATAGTGGCATCCATCCAAATTCCTTGCATGCTATTGATACATTCTGGTAGGTGCAGCTTTCCCACCTGTTGGCTTTCTTTAAAAAAATACTGAATGCTTAATGAGTATTTCTGACCTGGTAAAATGTGACTGGACTTTGCAAGTACAGCCCCACTGTAACAGATCTTGGGAAGCAGATGGAGAAAACAAATCACATCCATACACTTGCAGAGGAGGGTTTTTTCATATTTTTAAGACCTCTTCTGGCACAGATTCTCTCTTTTATTTTTTTATTTTATTTTATCATTCAGGACCCCACAATGAATTGGAAAATAGGTGTGGTCTTGATAGGTAAGAATATCTTTTCTCTTCTGACTGTCATTTGGGCCGCTTTCTCTTTTTGGAGAGACATAGGCTCAGCTACCGCCCACTTAGTTTCTCTCTTCCCCTCTCCTGTAGCTCACCTCATTACCATCTTCTTTGTTAAGCTTAGTCATCTCATTTCATGACCTGATGACACATAGAGAGAATGCGTGGAGCTACTTACATTTAAGTTCTCAGTTCTTAAAATTATTATTTCCTGATGGGAAAGCAGGATGGTCACTGCCCTGAGTCCTAGGCAGTAAAGAGTTTTAACCTGAGTTTTCAGAGATTGAATTGTTGTTGTTGTTGTTGTTGTTGTTGTTGTTGTTGTTGTTGTTGTTGTTGTTGTTGTTGTTGTTGTTGTTGTTGTTAAGAAGAAACATGTTTAAAAATTCTGCTCTTCTCTGATTTATTCTATGGGCAATAAGAGGGAATTTTTCTGCTCTGCTAAATGCATGAAATGAAAATACTTGCACAAACTAACTCATGTTTGTTAGTGCTCAGCGAGACTGTGTATTACCAGTGTATTATACAGCTTTTTGAGCCTTTCAGGGCTTGGCAAGCTACCCTGGAATATGTGGCTGTTGCTTAACCCAGGTTTTTCTGGTGAATTAATATGCCCTAGGGGAAACACAGATATGACTCTAAAGAGATATGGAGCACATACAAGGTCGCAGTGATGTGTTGAGAAGCATAACGGAGTAGTGACCTGAGAAGACCAGGTCATACATATTAGGGGACAGGCTACAAGGGGCAGAACTAAAGAAGAATGTGGAGGATGGTTACAAGCTGATCACAAAATTGTCATGTTCATTTCTCCCTTGGTGTCAGGCGGAAATGAAAAGTTGGGGAGAAGCCATATGGTTTTTCTTTCCTATGACAAAAGAGGGGGTGAGATGATCTGGAAGGCAGCAGGAGAAGTAGGTATGAGTGCTGCCTTGGAATGGAGGTAGAGCCCCAGAGAGCAGGAGGCAGCGTGGCAGCTGCACTGGATGAAAGAAAGTCAGAGCTGTCTGGGAAACAGAGGAGAATGAGAGTTTCTGTCACACTGTTGTCACTGTTCTATTGAATGACTTCTCAGGGTTAACTGTTTCCCAGCCCCTAGCAATGAGAACATCAGATTTGTAAGTAAGCTAGTAGCTCTCAGCACATGGAAGCAGCCCTCCAGAGGCCTTTGACTGTCCTGAAATAAGTACCCCTCAACATTTTTCATTATGATATATCGTGCTAACACAATTGGTTCACCTGCAGCTAGGATGTTTCAGTTATCTCTTGGCTTTGTTAAAGACATTCAGAATGTTGAGGATTACATGCCTCATCCTGTGTTGTCAAAAAAGCTTGAATATAGAAAGCAACATACTCCTTGCACGCTGATTGCTGGGGTCAGTTTTGCTGTAGAAGGACTTCACATGATGTATATGTGCCTTGAATAAAATGAGTACGTACTAGGCATGCAGCAAATATCACATTTCTAATTCAGTTGTGAACTACTCTGCTAAACCTCTGAGTGGTCGTAAGATGACAAAAGAGGAAAACATTAATTTTGAAGGTGAAAATGTGATTAAAATTGCTTCCGTAGCCATCCATGCAAACATTTAGGCCATGCCCGAGTGGTACCAGCCCCAACTGTGTTGGAGGAAGTCAGCTTTGCTGCTGCTCACTTGTGGGCCAGAGCTCTGAATAGGAGTCAAATAATGGAGAAGGCGAGAGGAAGAGGTCCTTGTCTCTGACAAGGAATAGCTGGTCAGTTTTCAAGAACAGGAATTAGCTGCAGGGGTGAGCTATAATTTTGTGTGTGGAGTGACATTTAATGTTTTTATTGGTAATCAGATAAAGATGATGAGTGGAAAGGTGACCAAATTTTCTAATGATGCAAAATTAAGTTAATCCAGGGTAGGGATTGAGGAGATCTTAAAGAATGCTGATGGCCCTGGCAGAGTGACAGTGATAGAGAATTAGTACTGATGGACATGAAACTATGTGAATTATTGGCAAATTTTGCACACTTTTTCATGCTAGTTTACCAAAAGATCTTTCTGCGTTGCAAAATGTCCAACACTAGTAATACCTGTTGTTCATGGGTACAAGTGACAAGGAATATGTGCTCTGTAGTAAATGTTGGTAAGACTTGTGCCAAGTGATAGATACCCCAGCAGTGAACTTCATTATGTTACAATTTTCCCTTCCCCTTACCTGTCTACAGTATTGGAGGAAAGCAAAATCAGCACTCTCCACTGCAGAGACAGCCTCATTCTACTGATGTGAAATGATGTGTCTTAGTCTGCTTTGTGCATTTGTAAAATGTGTAAGCACTCTTGAATGCTTCAGGATGAAAGATATTCCTGAAAGGCAAGGTAAAGCAGTAATTTAGTCTACCAGACTGTAGCAAAAATCATAATCATGCCTAACAATTTTCAATACTCTTAATATTGCTATTGCTACTTTTAAATACCAAATCAAAATATTAAAAAGGTGGGTGTAGTTTTTAGGATTCACCAAGGCCACACGTTTCTCTCCAAAGCATGTAAGGTTGATTGCTGGTTCCAACAAAAACTGTTAAAAGCCTTAATATTTTTAAGTACATAGTGACTTACATGGCTGTACAAGTACCAGTGAAATACTTTACTCATGTATTCAGTTTCTACAGTCAATAGTTGCCATAACATTTGTTTTCCCTTTGTTGATTTTTTTGAACAACCTAATACAGAGTGCCTAAACGTTGCACTTAATTTATTTTTCTGCTTGAATGATGAATGCCAATTTGTCTTGAGGCAACAATTTCACTGTACTATCTGCTAGTATTCCTCTCTCAGCAACAAATGCAGGATATCTTTGGAAGAAAATATGCAGTAACATTAAGAAAAATTACCACTCTTACAAGAAAAGTTCTAGAATAAAACTTGAAAGTGTCAAAATTGCTGTAATAGCTTCTATATCTATTTGAAAAAATGATGACCAGACCTTACCTTTTATGAATGAGTTTTTTTAGATCGTTCTTTGAGATAATGCATCCTCTAGCATTGTTCTCAGTCTTCAATACCAAAGCAAAACAAATTAATACTTAATATGTATACCCTGCAATGATTCCTGTGCAGTCATGCTCAATCTAATTCAATTCAGTGGGGTTAGGTACCGGCGGCACTAAGGATCTGATCCTGGGAGGGGTTCAGGCAGTAAGCTGTGCTGAGCAGGGTTGAATGTAATCCTCCTCCTCTGCCCCTCGTGGACCTGTGCATTGTCCCCGGGATACCAGATTATCTCGTGTGCCCTATCCGAAACACACATTGCTGCAGCTGTGTTGCTGTTGGTAACAAAGCTAAATACTGCTTGCATGTCTACACCCCCTGCAGTCATCCTGCTCAACTGCAGTATAGACATGGGTTAGCCTTGTTTGTTAGAGTCTAAGGAACTTCTGTGTAGTTCAGCAAGTGCAAGAAAAAAGTGTCATTGTGACTGGATGTCAACTCTATCAATTTCCAGACAAAATCCACATCAAGTCTGACTGCTTGTGTCTGTGCAAGGAATTAAAATGCTGTGTGGTTATGAAGACTGCACTGCATGGTATATGGACAGGGCTAGAGTAGAGCAGCTTCAGCTACCCCTTCCGAGCTCCACTGCTTTCAGGTACTGCTGGACTGTAAAAGCAGATGTTCATAACTTGCATCAGGATGCCCGTAAGTCAAGGTCTAAGTTACCCGTGCCTGGTCCAAAACTAACCATTGCAGAGCTGCTAGACTTTTGTTCCACTTCATCAACACCCTTGATAAGAAGGTTAGGCTGTATTATATTTTTTCTTTGTTGCCTGTAAAGGTGCCCAACTGATAGCCTTAGAGAATAAAATCCTCTTTTCAATCACAAAACAGGTAACTGCATGTGAGATGACAGTGCAGGTCTTAGTCTTGACCTGCAAAGAGATGAAGGAATAACACAGACACTAATGTTTTCCATTCATACTTAGCTCAGATGAGAGCTAAGGTCAAATGCTTCAAATTAATAATGTTAGAATAGGAAGTAGTAGAACTTTCAACAAAACTGTATTTTCTGAGGAGGAAAATAGAAGCACTTCTTTTAGTTTGTGGTGTTTTTTGTTATTTTTTTTTCCCCAGCACTATTTCCTTAGAAAACTCTCCAGCAGTCAGTGATGTTCAGCAGGATCAGTATTTTGGTGCTGAGTAGAGAGGGACGTCTGGACTGATATTAAAGCAGGAACTATTCCTGGCCATTGCTGATCTGAGGTAGATTCAAACTGACAAAATAAAGATGAAATGCTGTGGGCTGTCATATTGCCTGGTATTGTCCACTGAATGACAGGCTGGGTAAGGGAGTACCAGTTTTCCTTGTAATTCCTAGACACTCCTGTTCCAATGCTGTGCTCCGTCCTGATGACACCGGTTCCTCTAACTTAGGAGGATGCTGATTTCTTTTAATGACTTAAAACAGATTCTGTACCAGCTGGGTTAAAGAAACTATCAACACAGTGTGCCCAGTATTTCCCTGTATTGTACATGGTCTTATGGTTTTTATTTTTTAATAACCTCAAATGTCTGCTGCAGATTCAATACTCCTTTTTCACAGAGCTTGTTGCTACGACCATCTTCTTTCAGGCAACTTTCATATGCTGTAGTCAGGTAGAAATATTGACTATCTCTGTGGTTGCAGCAAAGGCCTTGGGTAACAATCAGCAATGGAACATCAAATATAATTGATAATACTATTTAAACAAAAGCAGATCTCCCAGTGAAGGACCCTGTCTTTAGTAGAAGTATTTGTATCAGTTTAGATACAAGTATTACTGTATAAAACAGTCCTGAAGACAGTTCATTTATATTATTCCTAAATAATTCCAGTTATTTGAAAGCTTTTTGCTTGATGTCAGTTGATCTTGCCACTTAGCCGATTTCAGGAGTGCTTGAGACGTTTTTTTCCTGGATCAGCTTTGACAGCATGTCCAAGCAATTTTTTAAAGTACTGATACTAAATAAATGCCATGGGGTTTGGTCATTTTTTCAGGCTCAGCTCTATCTGCATCTCCTTTCTCATCACATCAAAAGTTCTTCTAGGTGTCTTGCTTTATAATATTGCAAACAGTAAGCTTCGGGTTCAGGAAGTGAATAGGAACCTCACATGAGGGATGTGCATAGCATTTAGTAGAGCTGACCGACTGCAGTGCACAGTGATTCGTGAACAAAGCCACCGGGTCACATTATTTGTTTCCTGTGAGTATCCAGCACTATCCTGATACTTGTGGAAGTGCTCAGAAATCCCTTACAATTTGTAGGCAGGAAAGCTATCATCTTACTTCTTTTTCCTTGCTTGCTTTCTGTCTTTGACCTAACTACACAGTTGGTTTGCTCTTTTTCTTACTAAAAACAGCTACAGGATCTGACCTCGAATTCCCAGGATCCTGTGTTTGTCAGCAGGGAGCTACCATCAATACAAGAGGGAAAACCTGAGTTTCTCTGTCAGTTTGCTTCAAGCTCAGTAGTAAGGCTCCATTGCTACAAGAACGGGTCTTTTTGTTGCATGTTTGTACACTGGGTAACAGTGGGGCCCCCGTCAAGGGCTGGAGCTCTTAGTTGTTGTTGTAACAGGAATAATGTGAGAAATAATAGCTGTGCTGGCAGGGAACCAAACAGGAGCTCAGCAGGGAGCCTTTCTTCAGCCCAGGTCCCTTTTTAAAGGTGCAGGTAAGCTAGCTGTGCAAATTAGATTGTCCAGCTTCTGGTACAGAGTGGAAAAATGGATTTATCTAGGTTTTGCCTACTGGTGTTACTCACCATGCAATGGGATGTTTCCTGTGGCCTCCACAAACACTGAGTAAGGCTGCTATGTGTGTGGTACAGCTGCATTTGGAAGTGAATTCAGAATAAAGTTATGTTGCAAGGGCTTTACAAATCTGTCGTGATGACATCAAGAGTGTTCCTGTATTGAGAACACCCTTCTAGGTGAATTATATGTTATTTTATGTAAAAAAGGCTGTGTATCTTAAAGGGGTGGGGGGGAAGGGATACTGCACATTTGAGAAAAAAACATGAGTGGAAAAAAATTCTGTTGAAAGACTAATGTGCCAGCAGCGGCCTCTGTTTAAAGGTAGGGCAAACAGATCCTGCAGAGCTCATAGATGCTTTGAGATTTTCTGTCCTGGGTGCTTGAAGAGCACAGACTGCACTTACAGACCTCTCAAACAAATGGTCTTCTATTGCCTACTTTCTTGCTGAGTAGGCAGCTAGAAGATCACCTTTTTATGCCTTTACATGCTTGTTTATATGGTAAAAGATCTTAAAGTGTTGAGATTTCCATGTGCAAAGAGAAAAACAAAACAAAATCTTTCTGCATTGGAGTGAAACTTACTCAGTTTCCTGGAAACAAAAGTTCTCATCTAAAGGGAGTAGAATAGAAATGTCTAAAAACAATTGACCAGCTTCCCTTTGCAGCTCGGAGCTTTAGCTGTTTGCCTGGTGGGCTAATAGGCAGCTCAGAGTTCAGAAGATGTTGATGAGACAGATTCAGCCACAACTTCTAAGGCCCTGGCACTTCTCAGCCTGTGAGAATCTAAACTGGCAAGAAATCAAGGTTTGAAGAGTCAACAAAATTGACTCTGCTCCTCAAAGCTTTTCTGTTTTGACAAACCTTCATTTTTCAAAAGAAGACTGTTCCATCAGAAAATTCACAAATATGCTTTGGGGAAGGGGAGGAGGGAGAAGTCATTTACCTTTTTTCTTCTGCCTTTAAAAGCAACAGGCCAGAAAGATGTTCTCATTGTGTGAGCAGGGACTGACTCATGAGGAATAGGATTAAGAAAATTATTTAAAAAGGGAGCAGTGAAGGTTGTCAGTGTGGTGTGTTCTACAGATATGTTTTGTCTGTTACATGTTGGCTGCTTATTTCTGGGTTAAGATGGAAAGCCTTCCGGAGCAGACGCTTCTTTTCTTCTGTGAATGTCCAGCTCCTGGTACAAAGAGCCCCATGCTGACAGGAGGCTCTGGGCAGGCTCTGCTGGAGCACCCAGTACCTGCATCAGTTCCCGGTGGCCAGGCTTTGCCAGCGCCCAGCTGAACCCCTACCAAAAGCTGGAAGGAGACTGCCCTGCTCGTAGGCCTAGTGGAAGCGGGTTTAGGATGCAAACTCTACCAATTGCAATCCTGGTAGTGGTCGTAGCTTTATTTGCTGCATGCAAATTTGTGCATTACATCTGGGGCTAAAGATTTTTTTAAAAAAACTATTTAATTACATGGAAACTTTTTTTTTTTTTTTTTTAAATGAATTGACTGGTTAAGAGCCCTGGTGATTTAATAGTTACAATTATAACCCATACAAGATAATACAGAGGGCTCTAACTAAATCCAGCAAGTTACTCTTGCTGTTGACAAGTTGATACAAACAGAAGGGACTGGTGATCATCATGTGGTCCAATTCCTGGATCAGAGCAGGCCAGTTCCAACCAAGTCAAAAAGAACCAGCAATTTAATGAGGCAACTTTCTAAATAAGGTACATATTCATAGTTTTCAATACATGGTAAGGCTCAAATTGAATGTGAAATTTTACCAAACTTTCATTTATGTCCACAGAGTGAACATCTGTGATGTATACATTTAATCTACTATAATATTAACCACAAAATTTATACCCTTATAAATACAAAATTATCAATGAAATTGAAGCTAGTGATGAACAGGACAGCGCTAAGGAAAATACTGCACTACCAAATACTTATTTAAAGAATTGCAAGTGGTTTGTGATACATGACATCTGCTCTGTCTCCTGCATGATTTTGCAAATCTCCCAGTTCAGTTTTCTTTTTTACTTTAGCTTAAATTTTCAGGACCTTTAGGTTATTACTGCTGCATTGTAAGAAAGGAGATTATAAACTACATACAGAATTAAACTTACTCTGTAAAAGCATATGGTTAATAGGGGCTTCAGGTGCACTGGGTGTGAAAGAGAAGTGAATTTCAGCCAGCATGTGTTCATCAAGTGTTTTCATCACCAGCTATCTGAAATTCTTTTTTTGCCATTTGGAAATGTTAACATTGTAATTCTTATGTTTTCCCCAACACAAAGAGCAAACAGATACTTTCTATGTGAATTAGATTTCTTTGATTAAGAGAACAACAAACCAAACAAAAAAAGTCATCTTTAAAGAATGCCCTGGCATAGTTGTCTTCTGATAGTCTGCACTGCGATTTGCTCCACAAATAGATTGTCTAGAAATGGGAAGGTGCAGTGCACAGGAAAATGAGTTTTCCCATTGCTGTTGCTGGCTGCTCCATCATGCCCCGAAGAACAACAGGCAAAACATGGAGCAGGTGAACGTCACTGGCAGTCTTCCCACAAGTTCAGTGGATTAAGCCCAGGATGTGCTGCCTGCAGTTTGTACGCCATGTGAAAATTTGTTGAGGGCAGCCCTGGGAAGGGATTGCAGGCAGGGAGAGCTGCAGAGGGTGCCCTGGCAGTGGCACCGGGGCAGTGGCATGGCTGATCCGAGGGACTTGTCAATCAAGTTGTGCTCGAGGAGCAGCAGAGCCGAGGGGAGCGAGGGGAGCGCTCCGAGAGGGCGCAGGGGCTCGCCTCGCAGCGGTGCCGGGGAGGCATGTGTCTCTTGCACGGGGCAACTGTATGCTTGTGCGGGGAAGCGTAAAATGGGTTTTTTGTTGGCTTTACAGCACAGACCCAGGTTTCCTTTACAATAAAAATAGCTTTTAATGTTCTCATTTTTAAGATTACTTGCTGCAAAAAAAAAAAGCAAGTGTAGTGTAGCAGAAGTGAAGTTCTTTGTATTTGCATAACAAAACATTGTTAGTTTTCCTATTTCAAATGAAAAAATGTGATACATCTGATTTCCCATACTGCACATCAAATTCATACTTTGTGTTTCTAAATATTGTTTATATTGAAGTTTCCTCTGTAAAGAACATGATATAATTGTAATTACTATGCATAATTATTGACAAAAATTGCTGGGGTTTGTGCTTTGTTTTTAAATCACGGTTCCTTAAACTTAAAAATGCAGCCACTAGGGTTTCCTTGTTTCTTGAAGATGAGCGATATGAGGCGTTTTTCCAGTGCTGGCAGCATTTCCTGGGATATGGGTCAAATCAAAGGTGGAGCTGAGTCAAATGGGAGAGGACAGTGGTGGGTGCTGGGGGGGTGCCGTTGCCATGGGGACGGGAGCCCCTCGCCGGGCGCTCGCCAGAGCCAAACACGTCACTCATCTGACTGACGGGGAAGGCAGATTTGAAGGAGCCGCTCCTCAGATCGAGCCAGCTACACTGGTATCAGACATCTCTGTCTGAAAAATTAAGATCCACTTACCTTCTTTTCCAATGAAAAAGACGGAAGTGTTCAGTGTCCTGTCAGCAATTTAGCCAAAAGCAGAAATGCAAGGTGAATGGGAGTATCTGACCTCAGTGCGTCCTTTATAGTGGGACTTGGAGTATTCCTCCTCCCATTTGTCAGATTTCTATTCACTTACACACAAGTTTGAAAAAACCAAATAACAAAAGCCAACTAAACAACAACCCCCAACCCCCCCCCCCCCCCCCCCCCCACCACCACCCCCAC
>VZTL01076254.1:26001-38402 GCA_013400535.1 Scopus umbretta
ATTTTAGATATTAATTATTTTTTGATCTTTGGAAGGAAAGACCTTATTTTACCTTTGCTGATGTACACTGATACCTGAAGAGAAGGGGAAAGATGAGAAAAGGAAAACTGAAATATGACTGAATTGGTGTCTGACCAGGTAAAAACCCATCATAAATCTCAAAACTTACAAAATATTTACCTTACCTCAGTCAAAGATTTATTTTATGATTAAAGTAAAGAATTTAGTATCACCATTACTGTCTTCCTAGAAATAAAGCACTGCAGTCTTTTGCTTTGGTGGTGGAAGCTAATTCTCCTGCAGTCAGTGAGTATAAAGAAACGGAAATCGTGAAATGTGGTTTTCAAGTGAACTGGATGCTTTCCAGGTTTCTTTAATACAGCTGAAGTGAAGACTGTGTAAGACACCACTGAGTCTCTCGACAAAGAGAATTCTAATGGAGCCTGAGATTGTGAGCTTTCTGTTCAAGCAGAACAGAGCAACTTTTCAAAGGTTGTCAAGGATGAAACTCAGTTGGGTGCTGCAAGAGACCACGAAATAATAATTCAAACCACCTGACATTTACCTTCTAGAAATATAAAGGCATTAAAGGCCAGATGTCAACGCATAAAAACATAAAGCACTGAGAAAACTTGTACGAAGCCTAGACCGAGAAGAAAATCTAGATATCATAACATTTTCTTCCTCTATGGTTCTAGAGATCTTGAATGTAGGTGGCACTGCAGTAAGAACCAGAAAAACTAAACCAAAAAACTCAAATTCCCAAATGTCACAAGACAGCCAAAGACCATATATTGGACATATGAAAACCTATGAGAACCTACTATGAGTTTTCAGAATGCTAACATTTACACCATGGCAGTCAGTATGAGATAAACAAGTGAATAATGTTGGTACTGCAAGAGGATTTAATGCACAGAAATATAGAACACTGCTACAATTTTCGTAGAAGCAGGTAAGGTTTATCTCTTGTCATTATAAACATATGCAAGATTTTATTACAAAGAAAAAAAGCTGAATGAAAAAAGCAAGAATACAGACCAATTTCCCAACATCGAATGAGATTTTTCATCTGTGAAAAATGCAACCACCAAATTCTTTTCCTCACTTATTGCTCCAGCTGGTTTCCTCCCACATGTCATCAAATCCTTTTATAGATTTCATTAGCCCAGCGTCTCCTTCTTTAACAATGTCAGACTCTTTTTTTCTGCCAAATAAATACAAATAAATATTAATATATTCTTCTTTTGTTTAAGTCTTCTAACTTACAGCTACAGCACATTGAAATTCAGTTGACTGTGCTTGTATTCCATTGGAAGACAAGGGACAACAGTTTTTTCATAGACTTTAATAACAGTAGTTTAGAAACACAGATTAGGTAAAGTAGGTTTCTTGGTGTACATGTGGAACAGCTCTATGTCTGCAGACAGAAGATGATCCTAAACAAAAACTCTTTCCAAAATAGGTACAAAATTGTGATTTTTTTATACATCAGAAATGAAATCTGCAAGGAATCCTGTTGATAGATGACTGGATGGCATCCTAGTTCTTCTCCCATATAGGAAACAAAGAGAAAATCCTTAGATAACACTAAGTAATGGTATCCCTTAAGGCTTTCTTTTGTCATAGCAATATGCAAAATATTTCAATGCATTACAGACATAATTTTGCCTTAGTTAAGGAAGAAAAAAAATCCATCAAACAAGAGTCAATCACTCTCAGCAAGAAAAGTATCTTACTCATTTATTTTCCCTACAGTTCAATTCTGTGTTGTTCAGTAATTTTTGATTCATTTTATTTACAGATGAAAGGACCTCCTTGTTCATCTGTGTAGCATTTTTGGTATCATATGGTTTCAAATATGAAGACAGCTTATATTATTTCTCCTTTTGTAACAACAAAATTGGAATAAAGTTGCTATGCTCTGAGATATTGTTTTATCCAGCCTTCCCAGTGGATCGAAAGAACCTCAGCAGGTCACTTTAAGTGCTGGGGAGAAATGAAGGAAACAGGAGAAAGGAGCATGTTTGGAGTCCTCTGCTTCTGCCCTGTCCTTTTCAGTTCTGCTAGAGAATCTTCTTTTCTGTCTAGCTTGACTAAATATTTCATTCCCATGCTTCAAACTGAATATGGCTGCTCACAATCTGATTTATTCTTAAAGCACCAATTCATTCTTTAATGCTTGCCCACCCTGAAGTAATGTATCTGTAGAAAATTGACTTGATGTTGCAAAAGTTCTGCTTACCAATGTAGAAAACTTATGTTAGGATCAGTTCTCAGTTATTAATAATGATGTAAATTTGGAAAGGTTATATTGAAGACTTTTCCTTTTAGGGTGGTTTTAAGTATCAGGTGCATTTGTCATAAATTTGTGCCGCAAGTCGGTAGTACACTTCATTTGGTTTAAATGAAGTTCACTTTGGTTAGGCTTAAATTAATTAGGGACAGCATTAAGCTGTAGATACACATGAACTTAGTAAACAGCTCCAGCATTTCAACATACTACTTCTTGTTATGTAGTCCTGAACGTTCAGTCCACAGCTCTACCAGCAGATGAGAACATGGGCACTTCAGCATGAAGTGCAGAGGCTTAGCTCAGGATCTGCACAGATTTACTACAAGGGCATTTTTTTGTCTCACATTACATATTTACTGAAGTTAGACTGAATGACAATTTACTCTGTCTGCACTAAGAATATGAAGTAGCTGAAAGAAGAGTTTGATTCAATTCTCTTATTTGCTTTTGAATCCAGACTGAAGTTCACACTGCTGGCTCAAAATAAGAGCTTTTTCTAAAAAAAAAAAAAAAAAAAAAAAAAAAAAAAAAAAAAAAAAAAAAAAAAAAACACATTTATGGGCTGCACAGAGTGTATATTGAGTGGCATATTTGGCAGGTTTGAGATCAATCTTGTTCAGGAAAGCTGTATTATTTTACACTATTACATTATTTGAAAAGCATCCTGCCAAGAGAGTATGTAGCAAGAAGATCATTCAGTTACCATGATTAAAAACATTTGCAGATGTCATTTGAAACTTGTATAAAAAAGCCATTTCTTTTGTTACCATTTCTGCATTGGCATTTTCCTTCTTTTCTCCATATATGTGCATGTTTGCAGAAAACTGAAGATCTACAACCAGACCATGTTTTCCCAAGTGTGCTGGAATCAGAGCAGAAACCTTGCTTAAGGTCAGCACCGTGTTGTGGTATGTAGGGTCAGATTAGCAGCCTGGGGGGTGTCTGATGATGCCACACCAAGCTCAATTACCTTGGATCTGGACCTGAATTGTTGAGGTTGTTCTTGCTGCCTGACCTCTCCTGCCAGGCTCTGTCCTCAGGTAGAGAATGTGGGAGCACTCTGGGATAGCTGTGACCACTAGCTTTCAGATGTCATGTCCTGTAACTTCCAGTGAAGTCAGAGCTGATTTCAAGAATATCTATGTGTAAATGACTATAATTTACACATGACTAGCAAACCGTCTGCTATAGCTGCTTCACCAAGAAAACCATAAGCAAACAAGCTACAATTTTTTTTTCTTTTAAAAGATCAAAATAATTCTTTCTACCAGATAAGAAATTGATACAATTCTTCAACCTTTCTAACAACACACATTAGGAATGGGATCACAGTGAAAATTAGGAACTAGGCCTACATAACATGCTTTATTAAAAAAACCCTTGCCTTGAATCCAGGATACAGCAAACTGCACTCAAATATATAAGCCCTTCCTCTCCTTTTAGAGGGCGGTGGGCCTAGCCTTAGATATGGACCGCATATAAATTTTATTTTGCATTGAGTTAGGACAACTAATGATTCCACCTCTCTCTCTCTCTCATATTCTTCAATGCCTTTTCTTGTTTCTGCCTCTCATTTAAAAGTGGCAAGTTCTACCATGAGAGGGTTAACAAAGATATATCACTGTATTCCAGGGATGGATGAACTTTCCTCTCACAACATTTAAGATACAATAAATCATCCATTTTTCTGAGAGAATTGATACTTGTTTTCTTTAGATTTCATTAAAGACCCAGATATGGGCAGAAATATTAAGAACCCTAATGTAAATACTAATTAAGAATCTTGGTTATTCAGATATCGGGGTCTTGCCAGAGCTCTGGTTTGCAGCAGACAGGAATCCTGGTGTTAGAATTCATGTTCTAAAGATCTGAGAATGGTCAAGGCTTCTCTAGCACACCCAAGTTCTGGAAGTGTCCAGCACTTTTAAATTCATGAGCCTAAAATTAGTTACAGTAGATTTTAATGAGATTCATAAATTACTGATAATGGGAGCTCTTCACTTGATCTGAGTGTTCAAATACAGAGTGAATAATGAACTTAGTCACCAGTTTTTGAAAACTTAAGTTGTGCTCTACTTAATTTGTTGTAAGACTATTTTTTAATGCTTTGTACTTTTACTCCTAGGGGTGGTTAATTATACAATCAGGTTTAAAAAAAGAAAAAATCAGCTTAGCATAAACCAGTCATCTTTCTCCTTGAAAGATCTCTGAATGCATTGCTATGGTGCATTTTAACTCTAAAATGAATTTGTTAAAAAGGGAAGAGAGCACTGGGTAGACACATTTCATTAAATGTCCAGTTATATTCATAGCTAGAGCTGTAGTGATTCCTCCCTGACCTTTAATAGAGAAGTTGCTCTCCCAATAATTATAATTGCTTGTTAAACTATCTTAATATTGCAGTACTAGCCTATAAAGGGCTGTTTAAACTTGAGATTCAGGTAGCCTTTTCTAATTCTAGGCACCTCTTTTGTTAAGGCTAATTGAATCATAGAGGTTAATCCACTTTCTTCTAAGAGGAAGCATTCTTGCTTTACTATTCACACAAAATCTTGCTAAACAGTTATGCAGCAACACCTCTAGCTGAACTGCCATTTTACTAATTTGTAACAAATGCCACTAAATCTGAGGGCTGAATTCATGACAAATAACAGAAAACCCTTTAAATATGAGGCTTAGAATTGTTTAGGAATACTCCCTATTTTCTCTATGGAAGTTTTTCAGACTATACTAAGTCATCCATTTGCCTGAATCTGTAATACCCCATTTTCAGTGAGAGTGGGTTCAAATCACAAGGAAAAAGGAAGCAGTTCAATGGCAAGTTTGCTACACTGGATAAAAAAAGAGAGGAAAACATAAGCTGGGGAGGGATGCAAACTAATATTAAGCTTGGAAATTTCAGAACAATGTACTTCCTGCTTTTTAGTTAAACAACAGTAAAGAAGGCTGTGCAGAGCTGTCCTAAGTGATGAGCTTTCAGTTTGTTGGTTAAACTGGGAAAAAAATATGGATTAAATTAAAACAAACAAACAAACAAACAACCCTAAAGCCACAACCAAACCAAACCAAAACCCTCTGAACTTTCAGTTGAATGGATTTGTTTGGGAAAGTGTTTGTTTTGATTTTATGTATCAAGTTGTTTTCTTTTGAAATGAAAACTCTCTTCGTTTTATTTCCTAAATGTTCTGAGTCCTCACTCCCCCCATTTTTTCCAAAACAGCTCAACAAATGCAAATTTCCACTCACTTTGGCTGACCTGAATCTGTATCTTTCAGCAAATTCATAATTTTCTTAAAGAATTTCCTCCACTCAAATTGCAAGATGAAGTATTGTTCTGGTTTTAGCTTAATTCAGAGTTCATTTTCTTCCTAGTAGCTGCCATAGTGCTGTGGTTTGGACTTAGTATGAGAACAACACTGATAACACACTGATGTTTTAGTTGTTGCTCAGTAGTGCTGACACTAGTCAAGGACTTTTCAGCTTCCCATGCTCTGCCAGGTGCACAAGGAGCTGGGAGGGAACACAGGCAGGACAGCTGACCCAACCTGCCCACAGGGCTATTCCATACCATATGGCGTCACGCTCAGTATAGAAACTGGGGGGAGTTGGCTTGGATGGCAGCGATCGCTGCTCGGGGATGGGCTGGGCATTGGTCAGCGGGTGGTGAGCAATTGCATTGTGCATCACTTGTTTTGTATATTCTTTTATCATTATTATTATTTTCTGTTTCTCTACTATCGCATTAAACTGCCTTTATCTCAGCCCACGGGTTTTAGGGGTTTTTTTTTCGGTTCTCTCCCCCATCCCATCGGGGCAGGGGGAGGGTGAGCGAGCGGCTGTGTGGTGCTTGGTTGCTGATTGGGGTTAAACCACAACAAGCACTGATTCTTCTGTTGTAAGCTGAATGAAAACTTACAGCCATACTTGTACTGAACTGATAGTTAAAAGTAAGTTCAAAAAGGACGACTTCAAAAAAGACTAAGAGACTGTGGTGAGTTAAATAAGGGGTAAACTTGGGTAGGCTATTCAACAGGTCAAAGTTATTCAGCTGGAAAGCTCTACAAAGACCTTGCTTCTGTGTATGACCACCTCGCATACCTGTAAAATAAGGGGAAAACAGGAATATTTTCAGAAGCTGGTGTTCCCACGGGAAATGATGAAATGAGCATCCTGTTTGAGGGAGGATGTGGTTTGCAGGTGGCAAAAAGGGACTGAATATCTGCCAGTGAGAATACCAGTATGGCATTCAAGTTAACTCCATCAACCTCCCAGCCAACTCAAAGTAACACATGCTGCACGCTAATAAACATCATATAGCTTTTCAGTCTGTGGCTGGGAAGGACCAAAGCTGCAATTTTTCAGATAGATGAAGTACTGCTCTCATATCAGAAGGATGATTTCATTAAAAAGATTCATTGTAAGGCAGAGTATGGACAAAGGAAATTATTTCAGAATCACACCAAAGTCAGAAGTTAAAGTTTGGGAGGGGGGAAGTGGCTGATAAGCTCTTGTCAAGAGGAGATTCAGACTAATGGGATGCTCAACAGAAGGACCCTGGAATGTCTAGATATATCTTCTGCAATGTCTTCAGACAGTTGGCAACAGTGTAGTAGTGAAATGCAAGAAAAAGTAAAAATATCTTGTCAGTAAGACACTGTCTGTATGAAGGTTTCTTGGTTGCAGTTATTTTATGTCATTTCTTATTTCAATACATAGCAGCCACCAGGCCACATGAAATTCCTAAAATAAGATTATAAATTATGTCATTTTACTGTGCTATCATGTCTGTCCGCTTCACTTGGTGATGTCAGGAGAGGAGCCATAGAAGGAGATGCGAGGATGGTTTTGGTTCTGTTTGTCAATACATCTTTTCCTTTTTTGGATTTTAATGGTCTGATCAGAATGTGTTGTCTAGCATAAATATTAGCTAGATACTTGGAAAGGTCTTAAAAGTTTGCCACAAGTGTTAACAGTGAGACCCAGTTAGAGTAGAAAAGGTACAAAACAGGTATTCAAGATCTAATCATCACAAGTCTCCATTACCAATCTCCCTAATTACCAGGTTTTAACCTCCATAACTGCAATTGCATATAATCCAGATCAATCAGGCAATGTATAAGAAATTAAAGTAGAATCTTATTGTTGGAGGGAATATGTCAATGTGGGTTGTAAATGACGGATACAAAAAACAAGGGGACAACAGTAGGAATATATCAGTCCTTCTGCAGGACCTTATCTGATAGTTATTAATCAGAGAAGGAAATCTTGGGCTGGATTCTTAGGCAGCTTAAATTGAATTGTCTAGACTAGTGTGAACAGAAGTGATTTACACCAGCTGAGATCTTCTCCCACAAGTTTGAAATTTCACATTTCATTTTATAGCATATAAGAACTCCTTCATTCTTTTTTCTGAAAGAAAGTTTTACTAGTTATATCTGCAGAAGATTAAGCTTGTCTGAGCTCATCAGCTGCTTTTACTACTTTGTAAAAAGAAAAGACTGTATCTTTAGAGGTACACATTTAGGATGCAGTGTGGTTATCTAGCATCCAGCCATCGTCTGTAGCTGTGGAAATAATTGTGGAAAACTAGCAGAATTCAAGAAAAAGGAGCATATATGCTTTAGTTATGTGAGATCTGAAATCATAACATGTACAGCACAGGAAGAGCACTCAAAATTCAGGCAAGTAGGACATGAGAGGGTAATAGAAACTATAGGGTGATGTAATCATAAAGCAAGCTATGCTCAATACACAGCCAGATTATGGCTGCATCAGTCCAGATTTGAGTATCTATCTGAGTATAAAGCTACAGCTTTATACTGTTCCAGTTTGGTTAGTATTAAAATCTTACAAACCTTATTTTCCACAGACTCTCTTAATGGCAGTAAAAGGAATCTAACAGCCCCTGCAGTGTGGGACTGTTCCAGCACGTATGCCTTAACATTTTTCTAGTAACTTTAATACACTGAGGCATGTCAGTCCAGATAGAAAACTCAGCTCTCTGAAATAAGCCTATTTAGGTCAATGTGTCAAAGAAATTAAATTATTTTAGGTTGCAATTATTTTTGGTGAGGACCTGTTAACAGTGAAAGAAATTCAAATTGTCGGAGTTGAGTAGTGTGGTTATTTGAATCTAAAGTTCTACTGTCATGGATTTTTTTTTTTTTTATTTAAAAAAAATATGAATGCTGAAAACTATTTTAATTCCACTGTTTGGTTGAGGATATAAACACAGCTGTATGGAAATTCAGCATGGTGGTTCCCGCAGCAACTGTAGTTCCACCGTAGAACACACAACAATATTCTTATATTTTCTTCTAAAACTGAAAATCTGCCATTGTCTGTAAAAATCTGAGCAATTACACAGGCATAGGGACAGTTGTATAGTTTTGAAGGAACAGCATTACTGAATTTTGAGCTTCAAGAGTCTTTCGTTTCTCGTTTGTAATATCCTATTAAGATAGGATTTTGTACTACTGTATTTCTATAGAACATGACAACAATTCCTTTTACAGGCACTTATTTTTGTAGTATTTCAAACGTGAAGATCAAAGTGATTAATGGATTCCATTTCACTGCAGAAGTACTAAAGAGAGTGTTTCCCTAGATTACTTCTGTAATCAGGTTTAATTAAAACAATTTTTTGTACTTCACAAAATGAGATTCAGATATTTATTTTAATGTAAGTATAGTCATTTCATTAAATCATTATCAATCACGGAAATGACATTATTAGTTCAAGCTCACTTAGTGTGTATTTTAGCTTGAGGCAAAGCCATGGGCTAAGTTCAAGACAGGCACCTAATTTTTTTCCATTGCATTAACATAAAATCTTGTGAATGTAGTGTATTATTATTATTGTAGTCTGAGCTATAGCAAGCTCTAGCGATTTTACGCAAGACTGGAATCCAATGTGCTGGGCCGAAGAGCTGCTTGGAAGAGAGAGCTCCTGACAGGTGCAGTTTGCAGTTTAAGTAGACAATACAAATAAAGAATATGAAGGAGAACAGGCAGATGCTGCTCCCAGACCTGCTGCTGGTCACAGCATGTCTTCAGATGATCAGGTAAGATGCAGTAGCCAATGTACCCTCCACCAGCTCTGTGGCAGTTGTGAACCTGCCCTCTTAATTATAAATTAACGGCATTATAGCCATTCATTGTTTCTCTGCCTATGTTTTGTTTAACTCAAAGGTTTGTAATTACTACTAATGTGAAAAGCTTGAGAGTGAGCATCTGTTTGTGTAAATTTTTTGCTTTGTCATTTTTTTTATTCTGTGTCCTTATGCCACTGAAATGTTCATCTGATTCTCCTGTTATTTTTGGCGCAATGGGACATAAAAATCTGAGGTGAATTGGACACAAGTAGTACTTCCAATGAAGAGTAGAAGCCTTATTCCCATTGCTGAGCATAAGAGAAAAGCAGAGAAAAATCTCTTCACGAGAGACACTCTCGGGATACAGCTTAACAAAATTGTCTCCAGCAGGGCTTTCCAGGACTGCATCGTACCAGGAGTGTTGCCTCATAGTGTCTCAGTGCAGAGCCCCAGCCCCAACAAAGGCCATGTGTTCCTGCTGTGCAGTCAAAATCTATGCATTTAAAACTGAACCAAACAAATGGTTATTAGGGTATAGAAGGGTTCCAAGAGGAGATGCAATTTTTGTATTGCCACAGACCAACCCTAATTAGTGTTATAAAATGTGCTGTCTTTGAGGTGGGCAAGCAGGCAAAGACATTTGAGAGACGGGGATGGGAGCCAGAAGCCAAATTGCAAAGTATTGGTGTGCTGGTGTGGGAATGATAAGAAGAAGGTTCTCCTAAAAGCTGGAAGGATCCATAGGGAGAAGTGGGATACTTGGCTGTGGAGGTCTTGGGCATGAGTGTTAATATGCTGGCAGTTTATTCCAGTGCTCTCATTTGCAATTTATGAATAGATGAAAAGAGCAACTAAACACAAAATAAAAGTGCAATTGCCTTTTTCAGTCTTCATTAGCATTCTCCTTTTGAACAGATGGGGCTTCACTGGATATTCTTATGTTAAGTTTTCGTCTGTTCTGTGCAATATTACATTATTTTGGTTGTTTAATAGACTTAAATTTGTAGACAGAGTATCTGAATTGTCATGAACAAAAAGCTTAGAGCCAGGAGAAAAACATCTTTTTCAGGTCAACTTAAAATTCACCGGAAATTTACCTTGTTTCTGTTTTTTCTTATCATCCTGAAACAGAGGCCAAGTTCAGAAAAATACTCACTGTGGTTTAAAGATCACATCTGCTCTGAGACCATCACCCCTGTTAAGTTTTGTTACCAGTTTAAAATTCAGCTCATGTTTTCTAAAGTGGTTGCTGAGATTTACAGACATAGAAGGTGCCTGCAAACTCTTCACCAGCTTTACTGTCTTCAGGTGCATGTGCTGCCGCTCTTTATATTTGGCTGTTTGATTGATCTGCAGGCAGGAGGAAAACTCAAGAATTGAGATAGGTCAGCAGTAAATTTTAACTCCTCTTTTTTCTCCTGTTTTTGCTTTGGGCTGATTGCAGTTATTTGCATTCACATAGCATGATGTTGCTGGGTGAAGAGTTGTCTGAGTTGTCATAATGGGTGTAACTTTTAGATAAATACTTATTCTCAAAAATGCAGAATAATTCTGGAAAACCAAAACTATATTTGTCAAATATTTTCTTTAATAAAAGGAAGTGGGAATTCTAAAGCTTTAGACTTAATGTTTCATTCTGGAGCTGACAAAACATTTGATTCTAACATTTGAGACATCATTTGAATGTGTGATTTAGGTAATATCAGTAGGTTAAAGAGGCTCTAAATTTTTAAGGAAAATATCTAATTTTGAGTCAAATTAACTGTTTTAACTGTCTTCCTTTCACTGAGAGCATCTAAAATGTTTAACATTGAATCAAATTTTTTTCAGAGAGGCTTTTTTTTCAGCTATCAAGCCAAAAAATCGTTCTCCCTCAGAGAGCAAGTAGATATGATAACCATACACTCTTTGCTGTTGGGAATGCAGAGTGAGACAGAGGTAGAAAGAAAAAGACGTTTTCCTTCCTCATTTTATTTGTTACGATTTGACCTTTGTGCTTGCTGCAGCCCTGTTTTGTGGAGCAATTGTTCATCATCATGAGATCTGTTCAGCAGTTACACCAAACATGGGCTTTTTCAAAAAAAAAACAACCTGGTGTGACAGGCATCCAAAATTCAAAATACATGACAGAAGGAAAAAAAAAAACAAGTATAATGCAAGGGGTTTACAAAGATACTTGACTGAAAGTTGCCCAAGTGAATGAAGATGGTGTGCAAAAAGCAGGATTTGGGACAAGGTGATCATTAGTCACTGTTTTACTAATAGACGTTTTCTGGAAAACATGAATCTTAGCATTTGATTAGTCCCCAGAGGAGGAAGAGCAGGAAGGTAGTTTGGAGAGAATTAAAATTATTTCTGTCTTTGGGCAAGTGCTTAGAAGACAGGTATCATCAGTCTCTTCAGACAGCACAGGATCACTCATACATGGAAATACAAACGTTTTTTGTTGAAAACAAAAGTTGGAAAGTAGCAGGCAGATCTTTAAGTCAGGAAAAGACTTGGCTGAAATGAAATACATGATCTTGCCAGTGTTTACTAAAAATGAGCCCAAGAACAGACACTCAGAGCCAAACCCAAGTTCCACCTAGCCCAGACTGCAGTCCAGGAGCTCCCTGAGGCAAAAGTGGTTCATGTATCTTTAGTTAACCCTCAGTGGCTTTTTCTGCTCAGAACTTGTCCTGTCTCTCTTTAGATCCACTCAAGCATTTAGCATCCATAGCATCCATTGCCTTTTGAACCAAATCAGGATCCTAATGATTCTCTTTTGCTCCTCTTCCCTGCTCCACTCTTGATCTCTGCGCTGTTTAAGGGCCTGTTTCCCAGCCAGTTGAGAGCCTGCAGCTCTTGCCAACTTCCATGGGAATTTGAGGAGCAGTCAAAAAGCTCAGCAATTCAAAAGAAATTCTAATGAAAGAATAACTTGAGAGGTTAATAATTTCCTTTCTGCCATTGTGCACTGTTCTAGGATATTAAAAAAAAAAAAAAAATAAAAACAAAAAAAACCCTATTAA
>VZTL01076259.1:3373-18913 GCA_013400535.1 Scopus umbretta
GAATAAAAAAAGAAAATAAAAAGAATTATTTAGATAATATAGTGCTTTTCATGTGTTTGGCGGTAGTTTATGTTTCATCAAAGCAAACATGCTTTTCAGAAGGTATTTCTCCTGTTCATCACTACAGATATACATATATATTTCTAAAAGGAGATCTTCTAGATGTGCATAAGATAAAAAGTCTTGCTATCTTCATTTCAGCTTACCTCCTTTTTAGTAAAACCATGGAGGTGTGGAATAACTTAAGTTAGACCTTAGCTAGACCTAAAAAAAAGTCCACTTTTAGGCATCTTTTAAAATTCATCACATTTCTTTTTCCTACAAAGCAAAATTAATTCTTAATTTTAGATTACAGAAGTGGTTGCAGTTACATAGTTTTGCTATATATTATGACAGAAGCAATACTGGCAAAACAATCTTCAAGTAAAAATGTTGTGCTAAAATGCATTCTGGTTTAGAGCTTACTGAAGAAAAAAAAACTTATTGTGTGTTACCTAACATTTTTTTCCGTTTTTGCTTAATACTACTTTAAAGGGAAAAAAAAGCAGACAAACCTACCTACACCTAATACAGCTGAGCTTAACCACAACCATTACAATAAGCTAAAAGTTAAGCTTGAAGGGATTTGTGATTTACTGAGGAAAAGAAACTGTTTTAGAAGGTGGACTGGGAGTTTTATAATCACTGATGCTATTTTTATTTTATTTTGTTTTTAATAGGATTTTGCCTTTCAACAAAGCAGGTGTATACCAGACATTCCCTCTTCCTGTATATTTGCCAAATTGTATTATATGCATACTTGTAAATTTTTGTTTGTGCTTTGAATTCTTCAGAATGACCTTTTGATAAATGTTCCATTTTAAAGATTTATTTTCTACTTGTGTAAAAAATGACATGCTTAAGCTTGCTAGGTTTAGTTGTTGAACTGAAAGATTCTAGTAATAAATTTCCCTTCTTTGTGTGAACTGATCTTTGATGCTACTTAAAACTGTATCCAAATAAGTGATATTTATTGTGGGCTGAAAGTTAGTAATATAGTGCATGCTGGAGAATTGTAGGTCTAAACTAGCAATTCTGATTTAGAGAAACAGTTCTCAGCAGAAGTAGTTCCTCAGGTTTTGCCTTTTTTCCCCAAAAATCCATATATTTTGATCTGATAGAAATATGTTGGCCTCTTATGGTAGATTTTGTCCTTCAGCCTCTTGACACTTCTCCTTTCTTGTCCTTTGCTCCAAGTGTGAGACTACAGAAGCTAAACTACTTGATTTTTTAAAGTAGCATGGGAGATCTTTTTCTTTATGGAAGGGGCAGGAATATAAGCAAGTTAACTTAAATTAGTTCTTTCTTGACTAGTGTAGGTTGATATGGTTTTCATTAATCATGTGTGAGTGTGGTGTTGTGTGATGTAACACAGCTGAGTACAAGCTGGAACGTGTCTTCCAGAAATTTCAAAACAGCTTCCTTCAAAACTGCTGTGAAAGAAATAACATGTTTTTGCAGCAAGGCTGATTAATGAAAATAGGACTTTCCTAACACAGAAACACAAAGAATCAATTAGATGTCAGTTTTGCAGCTCTGTTCTTAATAAAATTCTGAGCAAAGTGTCTTGTTATAGAAGACTGTATTTAGGGTAGGGAACCAAGTATTCTCAATTATTTCTGCCTAAAGATGGTAACCTACATCTATATTTAGACATTTGGAGAGCAATTTTTGGCCACATTCATACACCTAATTAGCAATAGGGATTCATATCAACTGAAAATATCTACACTATCATGTGCATGGTGTTGACTCTCTTAAGTAGGTCTCCATGTACTATAATGGGAAGTTAGATACCTATCCGGCATATGGACACCTTCCTTGGAGGTGTCAGAGTCTAGGGCTATGTCCCACTTAAATTCCTTAGTTAGATGTAAATGTATGTACCTGTCTTTGTGAACAGCACAACAGCACAGAGCAGTACTGCATGACAAGTGGAAGTGTTTGAGTTAGTTCAGTGTCAGGTTCAACCTGGACATGTTAGTCAATCTTTTTAATCAGTCATTTAAATATATTTTACATTGATTTGGCCAGAAAGTGATACTTGAAAAACCTAGCCAATAAGTAGTTTATGGTAGCATTCATGATCTCCTAAGTGCCTTCCAGATATTCAGGAAAAAAAAACCTCCTATGTAGGGAGATCAGTCTTTCAACAACAAGTTGTACGGGGAAAAAAAAATATTTTTAGATACATTTTCAGGTTTTTTTTAGAAATAACTCCATGAAATTGCAATCCGCATCTGCCTGTTTCCCTGATTACCTGTAACTTCTGAACCAGTATCTATCCAGGACACAGGCATCAAAAATAAGTTTCTACAAATTTTGTGGGTATAGACAGCTGTAATAGACTATATAAGTGCTCAATACCAGTGAAAAACTGATGTTACAGATTATTAAACACTGAAGACTCTTAACTGAAGAAAGTCATTAACAATGCCTCAGTTACCAAGAAAGCTTCAGGCAGACAGTGCCTTCCAAGACACGTTAGGCAATAATAAGACAAAAATTTGCAGAAAATAAGCTTTAATTAGTTCCATTGCTTATAGAACTATGTGTTATTGTTAGCACGTTATCTTTACAGACAGTGCAACAGAAACAGGTCTAGGGAATGGAATTAAGCACAGGGAGACTAACAGCCCTGTGGAGAAGCTCAAGGAGGACAAAACTGTCATGACCAGAAATATTAGTGGAACAAAGGTGATGAAAGGTCAGTGAATGTGCAAAACTGTTCTAAGTTTTGAAAAAGTTTAAATTTCCTTTGGTGGCAGATGGAAAGGCAGAAGATGGAATAGTCAGTGAAATGACACTCCAAATATCAGGGACATGCAGTCTGACTTCTGAGGCTCTTGAGAGTCTGGCAAGACATTTGATTTGCAAATACTGAAAGAATACACATGCATCTAATGCAGGGGGGATATATCTTTTTCTTTTCCTTCTCATAGTTTTTGAGCAGACAATTTCTATTTAGAAGAATAAATTAGAGACAGCTAATAGCTCCTCAGCTTCTCCTGATCTACTCCCAGGTCCACTTCACCAAGTGATGGTTTCTGCATGCCTCTGGGAGATGTCCATAAGAGAAAAGGAAAATAAAAACAACACCAGCATGTTTTAAGAATGCTACAGATTTTGCACTGTGCATGAGAGATAAGCAGGTGGTTCTTGGTATAATTCTTAATTTCTCACAATTATCACCAGTTGTATTCATGGGACAGGATACACTTCTATGATAGAATGAGATTACAATATATATGCTATCTAATGCATCTAATGCATCTAATGCATTCTATAGCATCTTCTTAAATTATCCCCTATTTGTGATTCTTTACCTGCTTTTACTTGAGTATCTCTAAAGCTGCTTGTTAAGAGAAAGCATTTTAACAGATGTCCTTAAGTTCTGGGATGAATGCATTATGGATATAGAATTGTCTTCACACTTCTTGCAATCACCTCTTTTCACCTCTTCATGCACTGAACACCTCCAGCTTGTTGTCACTGCGCTTGATTGCAGCATAGGAGGTTTACAGGGTCAAGGCTAGTCTTGTACCTTTTGTTCTGTTATGCGAGTCTTGCGAGCTTTACTCTCATACTTTCAATTTTAACATGGCTTTTTGTACTTTTATAATTACTTTTATAATTGCTAATAGGATAATTAAGTGCTTTTTATACATTTGTGCAGCAAATGTATGAAAATGTGTGCACTGTAGACACAGCTTTGTCTCTATAATTGTTGTGGTTTAATCCCAGCCAGCAACTAAGCACCATGTAGCCTCTCGCTCACTGCCCCCGCAGTGGGATGGGGGAGAGAATCGGAAGAGTAAAAGTAAGAAAACTCATGCATTGAGATAAAGACAGTTTAGTAGGGAAAGCAAAAGCCTCACACACAAGCAAAGCAAAACAAGGTACTCATTCACTCCTTCCCATCAGCAGGCAGGTGTTCAGCCATCTCCAGGAAAGCAGGGCTCCATCATGTGTAATGGTTACTTGGGAAAACAAACACCATCGTTCCAAACATCCCCTTTTCCGTCTTCTTTCCCTGCTTTATATGCTGAGCATGACATCATATGGCATGGAATATCCCTTTGGTCAGTTGGGGTCAGCTGTCCCAGCTGAGTCCCCTCTCAACTTCTTGTGCACCCCCAGCCTCCCCACTGGTGGGGCGATGTGAGAAGCAGACAAGGCCTTGACTGTGTGCAAGCACTGCTCAACAATAATTAAAGCATCCCTGTGTTATCAACACTGTTTTCAGCACAAATCCAAAACATAGCCCCATACTAGCTACTATGAAGAAAATTAACTCTATCCCAATCAAAACCAACACAATAATATAGATTCAACAGTATACTTGTGAACGTTTATATGTGATCTCTGACAAAGTGCAGTGGGATACAATAAATTGCCTTTGTCCCTTAACTTTGCCAGACTCACCTGCCTCCAATCCCCTAGTCTCTTTTGCCAGGATCTGTTCTACAATTCCAAATCTATATGTATATCAAAGAGACACAGTTATAAAATAAAAACAAATTGTCATATAATTGTCTTGAAAAATTTTGTCAAGATTGAATTTTCACAGATGAAATTAATGTCTCCACTAATAGCAACATTTCTGTTGCTATTATGTGCCCTGTTTCAAGAAGATGATGCATTAATGTTTGGTTTTAACCATGTGTGATCCCACTTAAAATGAGGGAAATTGTATTTTCTTTCTGAAAGCCTATAAAAAGTGAACAGTTCAACTGTAAACAGTTGAACAATAAATTTGATAGAACTTACCCTAGTGAGCACTGAGCCCACCTGAAGATATTGAAAGAGGACACAGAATAAAGATGTTTTAAAATAAATTTGTCTTCCTCCTGTCACAAACACTTGACATTTCCCATAATTTTGGTCGGTAGGGAGAGGCTTTAGACAGGCAAAATAAATCTTAAATTTGGGTGTTTTAACACCCAGGCTATTACTACATTTTAAGACAACCACATGACACGAGTTAAGGATTTTATCTTCATTACAGGTCTGTTCTCAGAAGGCTTTACATTCCCCATTGCAGCCTTTGATAATTCAATTAGTCTCTCAAAAAGTTGGGAGTAGCTGATAAATTCACTTTAATGTTAAATCAAGTACCCCAGCAGGTTTCATTTAATATGATCGTTTCTCAGGGAGCTTAGCTCTAGAGGTGATACCTCCCAAACGCAACTTTCTGCAAGGAATATGTGGGCCTTTGGAGCAGATTAAAAGAACTGTCTGTACCAACATAGCTTCTCACCATTAATAAAGTTACTTCAGATCATGACAGCAATCTCATTCACTTGGATGGCTGTCCATCTAGTTTAATTTATTGTAATTGGCAGCCTTAGGTCCTTCTGTGAAGCAGATTCCATGAATATGATGAATGATCCCAGGAAGAGAATATCATTAAACAAGCTGAATTTAACCCTTCCCTTTAAACAGTATGTTTTGGGATTCCCAAATCCTGTTGGCAGACACTGAATGCTGATTAATAAGTAGGAGGGGGTTTACCTGGATCTTCATGGACTGTGTCTTTGGAGAATGCTAACAATGACTCCAATTCTGTTTGTCTACCTCAAGAAAACGAACAAAGAATACGTCAGATGCAAAAGACGAACAACAAAATTTAGTGTGGTAAATAGATGTATGTCCCTGCAGAAATCAGATAGCAAAGCAGAGAGAAAGATCCTAGCAAGAAAATGCTGCTTACTGCTTACAAATACTTGACCTTAATAGGCAGATTGTCATTGACCTTCTATACAGGATTACAGTTTTGCTAGAAGGAAGACTTGAATTTTAGATGTACTCATCCATGCCATCAAAGACGCATGTTGTCATCATAGCTATAGAGCAGGCTAACTGTGACACTGAAAGCTTATAGAAAATGCTGTATGTTCCTTTCCAAAGGTAGAAAATAAAGTGTCAGAAATATACATATCCCTCTCTGTGGGAAATGCTTTATTCTGTATTTTTACTCCACTTTGATTTCCTGTTTGAAATTAAATAGACAATTATATTCAAGGATGACATTTGCTGATTGTTTTACAAAATAGATTCTAACAGTAAACAAAATAGCTATATTACTTTAGATATGATTTTTCCAAAGAAAGACTGCAAATATATTGTTGTGGTTTAACCTGGCANCAAAATTAACTTTCTGCCAGCTGAAATCAGAACACAAATTTATTTATAAAGAAATAATCCTAGAAAACTTTAGGGAAGATATTTTATATAAACATTTAGATGTAATATAAGTTATCTTTTGTTTTTTGACTTGAAAATCATACTTACATAATAACTTCTTTTTACTCAGAGTGGTTAACTTATGAAAGAATTGTACTTTAATTTCCCATGCTAGCTTTATATTTTTTCATATAATTTTTATTATGATTTTTTTAATAGCCCTTAGTTTTTTTCTACCAAAAAGAGCATGCTCTAAAATGGATAATATGCACCCCAATATATATTGTATCCCAATATTTGTTGTGAATATTAACCTTACTACTCTGTCCAGTATGGGTCTGAATTACCTCTTGAAGTTATGCAGGTACAATGAACTGCAGATGAAAATGTTGAAGGCAGTTTGTAACATCAAGCTGTAATTAAATTTATTTGTATATCATGTAGACTAGTAGGTTGTAGTGGCTAAATGTAGCTGTTGTAATATATCACGGGAACATTTGATAATGCAGATGCACTATTACAGGATTACCATCATTGGTTTTCCACTTGATTATGTTTAGAGAAAAATTAATGGCTAAATAAGTGTGTCAGCTTTTCAGAGGACTGTGACCGATGTTTTATGAACAAAGTTGTTGCCAGTTGTTTATCTTCCCAGTCTGACTCTGAGAAATACTGATTCAACATTCTTGAATCAAAAAACACATGCCAAATTTAAACTGAGAATTTATTTAAAGAAGGACTGTTTGTGTTGATGTTGAAAGCCACAGACTTAATGAATGGAAAAGCTCAGTCCTACTCAACTTTTAAAATAAGAATTTTGAGATCAGAATTGTTTCTGAGAATGGAATGAGTGTCTGGTGGGAATTCCAGGTATGCTGCTCTATTATCAATGAATTTTATTTTTGTCTTTGGAAAGGAGGGAAATGACATACTATGATTTACTTCTGGGTATTTCAGATAAAGTCCAACTCCAAAATCCAAGGCTAGCAATTCTGTAGTCTCAGGACAGGCAGGTAGGAATAAAAAGTTTGGTACATAAATATGGGCTATGATTCATGATGCTTCCTTCCTTTTATTTTCTTAGTTAAGCAAAAGTTAAATGTATGCTTTGGTAATATTTGCAGAAGATCTGTATGTCTGAACTGTAGATGAAAAGGAAAATTGGAATTTAACATCTTTGCAAGGTATCCAGTACTCTGTTGTGTTCAGGATTTAGCTAGACCTGTGAGCCAACAGAACCTGGACTGCAAAAGCAAGGTATAGTTGGACAGAAGAGTTGGCAAGAATGACATTGGCTCTCATCTGCCTCTGACTCTAAACTCCATCAGGAGCTAGGATGATGTTCTGGTCATAGCTAAGGTGCCAGCTTTCTCTGTAGACAAAGGATAGTTGGTCAGCTGATCTGGATTTCTCTTGCTAAATTTTTGGAAATAAACCAAACCAAACCAAAACAAAGAAAACCAAACAAAAATAAAATAAAATTTAAAAAAAAGCCACTTCACACCATGTCAGACATTTTGCTTGTGTAAAGGTGGCAGCACCTATACATCAGCAAAGCCACTCCCTGCTACGGTTGTGACAAGGACTTAGTTGGAGCCAGAGCTGCAGCTGCAAGAAGGGAGTGAATCAGCTACAATTTGCCTCAGTGAAGAGCAGCAGATCCTAATGTGTTCCTTCAGGCATTAAAAATGCAGTACTTTGACATAAATTTTAGTTGTGCAAAAGAAGTAGTAGCTTGGTATAAGCATGATAACACAGTATTAGGGGAGAAGAAAAGCTGCTTTGCCTTGGCAAGAAAATATCTCAATGGAAAAATACCAGGAATCTAGATCTGACTAAATACTGAACAAATATCCTGTGGAAATCCCGGAAGTTACATGTGCATGTAATGACTAAGTTATTAGCTTGCAAGGGGACAATTTTCTTACCAATGAGAGGACAATGTGCATTAGGAGCACATCTTGAAAAAGGGGACTCGTGATGTGGAGTTACACACATAAATCCCATGAACATTAATTTAGGGAATATTGGGCCTTTAGACTCAAAACAGACAATTTTCTGAGTGCTGAAAATCTTAACACAGCTAATAGGAAAAGCCAGACTGATGGGTATGTATCTCCAACACAGAGGTAGATAACTTCAGGACATCAACTCCATGCACATTCCATGAAGATAGGTAGGCCTATCTGGGAAGTGTTTTAGATCTCGAGCCTATCGCTGACATTCTGAATGGCTCTTTGAATCCATCCTTCTCCATTGCCTCTAGAGACAGCATAAGAATTCTAGCCTAATTTTAATTGCTAGAAATTAGATTATGTGGCTAGCTCTGTTTCTTGAATTAAATTATTCTCTCTTATAGCTGCTGTTAGGCACCTGATGAAACCAATATTCAGTGTCTGAGTCTACTTCCTGTGGGATTTTTCTTTCAGTCCCTTGACTGACAAGAACTCTCCCTTAAATAGCAGATTAGATAGAAGCTCTCCTGGTTTACTTCCCTGTTGCATGATAAAAAAAGCTTGAACAGGAGAGGTGAAAATACTATGGCCTATCTTCCTACTCACTAGGATTTAGTGCACACAGTAGGAGGAAATGAGGCTTTGCAGAAGACTTCAGCTGTAGGAATAACTTTTCCTTGAATCCTAAATAGACTTAGGCAGGTACAGTTGCCTTAGGAAAGACTATGCTTTATAGTCTTGCTCAAAGAAATAAATCTCAGTAAAAGAAGCACCTTCAGCATATTTCATTTTTGCTATCATGAATGATGTCAGTTGTCAAATCACCAGCATTTTTTTATCTTACTTTACAGGAAGAAGTAATTTCTGTGTGTTTTCCCAATTAGAAGCTTCTTTTTTTTTTTTTTTTTTACTTTGCTGGGGCAGAGGTTGAGATAAACATTGACAGAAAGGTTAAAATAACTTCAAAAGGCCTTCAGTTTAATATTAGTTCTATGCAGCTACCTCCATCTTTTAAAGTATTACTGTTCTGCATGGTCTGCCTAACCAAAAAACAAGATTTGCTATGCTCTTTGATCTTTTAAAAATATATTGAAATCTGAAATCAAGTGCTTTGCCTGAGTCTTGACTTTGCTGGCAACAGTGAGCTGAATAATGTACTACCATGTAGAGTCCCCCTAATATCAAAAAAGAAATGACATATCTTCAGAATCGGTCCAGCTATGTCTGGCAAATTATTAAATGCTCTGAAGTCCGATGTGGATAAAAGAAGGAGGATAAACAACCAAGAAAGGAAAAAAAAAGAAAAAGAAAGGAGAATAAATGGAAAAAGGAATTCCAGCTAAAACAACCCCATTTGATTAAGAGGCTGTACAAAGTGCCAAATGTCTTGCTAAGAAAAGAGCATAATTCTATTTAAAGTTATTCAGAAGGCAGAGCTAAAATATTTTGCTGATAGCCATAGTGCAGAGCTCTTTGCATACCTTGCCAATAATGCAAAAATAATTCTGCAAAAATCACATATATCCTTTCATTTCTTTCTTTTGCATTAACCATCTAGGTTAGAGGGTTTTTTACATAGTAATACTAGGGATAATTAAGTCTGTTTAACACAGAGACAGATGCCAGATGTATGCATGTAACAGTTACAGAGGAAGCATATGCATAGTATCAACTCTGCAAATAGTTGGGCTCCCTAGGCACTCGACAGTTTTGAAGCTAAGGGAGGGAATGTTTTTATGTTGTAACATTTTCCCTTGGTGGTAGCAAATTAGCTGCCTTGTATCCATCTTCAGCTGGAACTGCAAAGAGTCACTTGAGAGCTTACAAATAAGTTTAGAGCTCAGCTAAACTGTTTCTTAGATACCTGAGAAGTAGAATACATATCATGCATGCGCTGTAACAGGTGGACTTAAAAAAAAAAAAAAATTTTTTTTTTTTTCCATAAGACAGTTTTTTCTTACCTTAATTCCTTACAGAATTTGTTCAAGGTCAGGCTGAGCCTTGCTGTCAGATATGGTACTTCACGTAGAATTTTTGTTTCCTTGGGAATTATAGCATTTTTTTTTTCTTAAAGAAAAACAAAGCAAAGCTATGTTTTTACTAGGAAACCCAGAGGATGCTTTTGAAAAACCATGCAGTAGATATTGGGGCTCAGTTTTCTTTGCTTCCCATTATCTGTGATACTAAGAATTCGAGCCAATAATAACAGTACAGGTCTCTTGCCTTTTCTTTCCAGTAGAACAAAAAAGCTGGGAGGAGGGGTACACATTCAAATTAAGTCATGGTGGAAAGCATACATGAAACTCTAAACCAAGTAAATATTGCAGTGATAAATGAAAAAATCTCTTTAAATACCCTGAGAAAGTTGATCATGATCCATGTCTAGAATAGGTTTTAATAACTTTTATAGCATGTCTGCCCATTTCGAGGAGTGTAGTGTCTTCATCACCTCTACAAAGATATTCCTAAAGGAAGTCAATAGATTGATGCTGACTGACTACTCTGAATCCTTCAGCAGCTTTAAAGGTAGCAACTGCATCTTTTACTTGTCTTGCCAGAACAGTGTTTAACTTATCTAATAACTTACTGTTGGATTTCCTTTGTAGGGTATTCAGATAAATAAGCTGAGGGCACAGCTAAGAGAAATTATCCCGACTGCATCTTACTTGGTGGTGATGTTTATAACTAGACTTTAAGTCTATCTCCAGGACTAAAATACACTTTTTATAAGAACATGGCTCAGATGAGGGATTCCTAGAGACCAGAAAAATAACTTCTAACAGTTAGCAGGCTTAAAAAGTGAAGAAATTAGTGAAAACAATGAGCACATAATGACATCATCTTTGGAAATAGTTCCCAAATTACCAATTTTTCTTCAAGATATGTTTTGTCACATCACAGTACTCTGACATCAATACAAAAATTGAAGCTATAATGAATGCAAAGATGACAAGTAAAAAGGTGACTCTCAGTTGAGCAGCTCAGTTGCTATGAATAAAGGTAACTATCAAGAGAGATTTTATGTATTAGTTTTGTTAATACCTGTAATCTCCTCGATCCTTGAAATATAACAAAGTGATCTGGAACTCAAAGTTGTTGATGAAGGATCTTGGGAAAGAATGATGTGAATATTCTGAAGTCATCTTCAGTAAGTGTTTTTCAGATATTAATTTACTGTTCATGGAGAACCTGAAAATATAGTGTTGAATCTGTTTACGCGTACAATTCTTTTTGCCAAAATAGTTACACTTACAGAGTCAGATTTTAAAAAGCCATCTTCAATTATTCTTTCTAATAGAACTAATTGGAGCACTATCCAGGCAGAAAGCTAAGCAGGATAGCACTATGAATCTCAAATTCCTAAGAGAAGACGGGTTCTTCATATATTGGCGTAAGGGTAATCCCATTCTGGAAATCTCTTTTGAAGGTGGTAATAAAACACAACACCAGCAATCTGCTAAACAATAGTCTAGGGCACCATCTAATCAAACAGTAATGAATATGTTACTTATCATAGTGTACGGGAGACTCTATATGAAGCTCTTAAATAATTTATCTCTTCTTAGGAAGATATTTCTGCTTTTGTATGTCCAAGTGAGAGTTCCTCAAGAAGCCTGAACAACTTCAGGGTCTTTCTGAGAGCAGCATCATGAACAGTGTTCTTCCTCCTGTTCAATCAGATGCATCGTGAAGTCCAAAGTGTATGACCCATATACGACATCAACCTTTTGAAACAGAGAATGACACCCAGTGGGCTTTTCCATCTATCAGTATAAAACAGACATGGTCTCATTATGTCTGGTAAAGGAGATTTTGAATATAAATCCAGGCAAGCTGGCAGGAATGTGGAGGAAACTACTCTCTTTCACCAAAGCGGCCAGGTTTTGAACGGTTCAGCATCCATATAGCCTTTAGCAATTTTTTGTGAGACTTTGTAAAGGAAAACAGATAGCATTTGAAAAGCTTTTCTGCATTGATTCTGTCTGGGACAAAATCATGCTCCTACACAGAACGTGACAGACTTCCATTCAAGAGAGTCTACCTATAGTCAGGATCTAAACAGAGCCATCAAAAGGACATAGAAACAGATTTCTTCAGAAGCCTGTCATGTCTCTCTCCTCAGTGACACCCTCATCAGTCAATGTCTGTAAACAAGTTGTCACATCCAAATTTGAGACAAGCTTACAAAACAAAAAGCCAGGTGCCTTCTAATTAAAGATTTGTATACTGAGATAATTTGCAACCAGTGAGCTAGGCTCAGTGGTGTACTATATAGCTAATCGTTGATGGCTTGATGGTGTGACAAATGGGGATAGCTTCTTTAAATTATGGAGCCTTTATATTGGTATTTTCAGAAAATGTCAACAGCATGGTTGTATTTTCATTAATGTTGTCTTTCCTTCCCATTCATTGCTTTTGTTAGTCATAATTACTTGTTACCTCTTGTCTCTAACTGTACAATCCATTAATATTTGTAGAGGATGCCTCACAATGGACCTGATTAATGATTGGTTTCCTAAACATTACTACGATACAATATACAGTGTTAATATTTACTAAATATTACAAATTAGAGATGGAAATTATTGATAATTCTGAGTAGCTCACCATGAAGTTAGTAAAAAACAATGTCAATATCATGCAAATTCTGCACGATTACACAAATTCAGTTAGGTTTCAGATTTAAGAGTCATTGAATTTTTAGGTGCCAGTACTGAAACAATCCCACTGTAAAATCTGTGAAACTGCCTTGATCAAGAGTAGGAAAATGTGTTACATCAGAAATGTTCTAACAGATCCATAAGCCTGTTCTCTTCTGTTAATTACTGCAGTTTTGTTTCTCTTCTTTTCCAGGAAACAGCTTTTGGGGTCTACAACAAAGATTTACTGTTTAAAACTATGAATTTGTCAGATTACTAAAGTTTCCCTGTAGCTTCTCAGCTAAGTGCAGGGCTGGCAGAGCTAGCCCTTGTACGTTTCCCCCCTGCAGCCCTGGGCTAGGAAAAGTATTTTATGGTGGGATGGGGAAGAGGCCAAAATACCTGTTCATGACTGTCATATGGTCTTTTTTACTGCAAGTTAGAGTAGATGCCAATCTGACTTACAGGCAAACATCGGAAACCAAAACTGGGTGCCCATTCTCAGCTTCTCCTCTTTCTCTGATAGGAAGAAGTGAGACACCCTTTTTACTAGTCAGATATTTTCAGTTCACTGCCAACTATAAATTTCTGTGTTTGTACCTTTGAGAAGCATATTAAAAAATGTCAAGGGCCGTGAACTGTGCCTGGGCCACAGATGGAAATTGTTTTTCTTCTGTGGAAGTTTTGACATTGTTGTGAATTTTGGAAGCAGAGCCTATCCCTGTCTGTGACTCACAGGTCTGATTTGCCTCCAGAACAGCAAGGCAGAGGCCAAAGACCCATTGTTGGGATCTGTGGACCAGCCCGCTGTGAGGACGGAAAATTTTCAGGTAACATAAATATTTTTTTGCTTTTATGCTGTCTTTAAATAAAAATATATGATTGTCATTAAATCATAAACATGAATTTAAAGCATACTTCTGTGAGAAAAATCTTAAATGTTCTGTAGTGCTCCATATAATCCTGAAACGTTCCTCCAACATTTATGGTTCAGGACAAATGTGAACTAGAATTAAATCCATAGGCCCACCATCTTTTTACTGCTTTTGAAGTGTGTTATGCTATGTCAATATAAAAAAGATATTAACTTTATCTTGTGTCCAGAAAACAAGCAAACAAACAAAAAACCCACCCAAACAAAAACCCAACAACAAATAATGGGAAAACTGTGTAAGGATTATAGATCTCAGAAGCTTGTAGTTATAATATCAGGAAAAGACCACGAGATCCAAGAGGTTTAAAAAAGTGGCAGTCCATTCACATTTTACTGCCAGTCATTTTGCTAATCTGAGCTACATAATTGTTTTGCCTGACTGAAAGGAGCCTTTAAACAGAGAAGCCAATATAAATACTCAGATTGGAGACAGCTCTGTTTAATAACAGCAAGCATGTGTGTAGTAGTATTTGTTTACCTCTGCTCATTTACGTCAAAATCAATTGTAATTAAACAGGAATCTAACCACAGAAGTAGTACTTTATCTGATTGTTCTCATCAGAAGTGTCATATAGCCCCAGTGTTTAGGACCTGTCAAAGCAGCCTATTATTTTTCTCCTGTAATAAATACCTACTTATAGTCTTTTCAGTTCTTTAGTAAAGGCAATTGCCCGTCTCAAATAAAAAAGTAAGACACCATTTCATGTCAATTCCAGGAGTTTTTCTGGTCATATTACAAGAATTACTGAAGTTCTGAAGGGCAGACTTATCTATATTCTCTATTAGACATTAAATGACATTTATTGTCCATCTGTTTACACAGACGTACAGAAAATACAGATCTTTCATATCTATTCAAGGCATTAAAATATATAAAACATACCTTATTTTATTAGTCTAAAGCAAGTACTGGTAGGTTTTTTACATAGTGTGTTTGTGGTTAGACCAGAGAAATATAAGCTACAAAGGTTTTTATACTTTGTTTCATTACTGAGTGAGTTCTAAATTGAAATATTTTCAATAATGAAAACAAATTTACAACATCAAGGGTGAAATGAATCTATCTCCTAGGGAAGTCAGTGTGAACTCTATGCATGCATTCAAAGGCAGAAGTTTTTCTTTGTAATGTGAAACAAGGGTCAGAAAGCATGGCCGTTAGTGTTCACTCTGTAATACAATGAAGAATAAAGCATTTCAAGAGTGGAGGTAGATCGTATCAGCAGTATGAAACTGCATGCTTCAAAAAGAAGACGACATAAGTTTTGCAATGGGCCCTCCAGTGTATTTTTCATTTGAAGCTGTTAGTTGATAGCCATGCCAGTCAACAGAGTCAGCCAGTGAGCCACCCCTGGCAATTAATTATTATATTTTAGCTTCCATATTTATAGAAAAGAAGGAGAAAAAAGTCAGTTAGGAGGTGTTTATGTGATAGTAGAAACTAGGCATCACCTGTTGAAAGAGAAAACCAGAATAAGTAAGATATCTGAAAGAGAGGCTAGCATTTCCTAGGACAATAAAAAATAACAAAAGCTACTGACACTTAAAATATTCAGTGTTATTCATGTACTTACCTAGCCATATTCTCATTTAGCCTTCATTGAAGAACACATGGTAATAACAAAGTATACTTTTTTATATTTTGTGAGTAAAAAGTTCTTAGAAAAAAATGCACTTGAATGACCATTTACCAGGTCAAAACTTATAAATTGTAATGATCCAAACTCTGTCTGCCTTGTCTAACTTGAAATACAATTTAATAACATCATTTACAGGTTTTGGGAAGAAT
>VZTL01076261.1:0-23355 GCA_013400535.1 Scopus umbretta
ACACCTTGGCACTTATCTCTGAGATTTTGTCTCCTTTTGTTGTGTGCTCAACTGGACCCTGTGCCTTCCCTTTGTTTGCTGGCTCTGTAGGTGAAACCACAGCAAAGGTAAATCAAGATATTCCCATCAGATCTGCTGGTATGCTAAGTGCATCCACTCATGAAACCAAAGGGGGTGCCAGCTGTGGCTGCATGTGCAGGTTCCCCTGACTGTGTCCATGCTCTTCCTTTTCATGTGGACATTAGTACAATAGATCATGATGCTGACAGGAAACTTATTATGAGGCTTCAGTGATGGACTTGAGATAGTTTGAGGAAGTCCATGTCCTCAGGACCACTGTCTCAGGCTTTCCACTGACTTGGGAAGACAGATCATGTTTCAGGGTTGTCTAGAGTCCCAAAAGACATTTTCCTTTTACCTATGAAAGAGATTTTGGAGTGAATAACTGCATCATGAAAAAGGTAAAAAAATTAAAGAGATAGGTTCATTGCATGCGATTCTTAGGAGTTTACTATGCAGCTGAGCATATTACTCTAGAACAAGGATCCCTGTGTAACTCATTTTCTACAGGAAATTGCTGATGCTGTAATACAAGGATAGTACACAACATGATGTGTACAGGTAGCTGTGCAATGATAAAGTGATCCAGAGTACTCAAGATCTGACTCTTCTTTGAGTTACACTCATATCAATTGTGTGGAAGTTCATGGAATTATGCCAGTGTAAAATTAGTCTGGGATCATAATCATGCAGGGAGACTTTAATTAAGTTACATTCCAAATCAGTACTGAAATCTCTGTAACAAGAAAGTAATTTTCTGCAAAACTGTTTCTCCATGTTAGCATTTATCTCCCTTTCTATAATTTTTTTCTGAGATTCAGGTTGGTTTATACACTGTGTGAATCCTTGTGTACTGCAGCAGTCCTACACAGTATATAAACTGTTAATATTTGATTTTAAAATGCATAGATCCTGGAGATATGTTTTTGTACCATTATTTATATAGGGAAGGGGGATGCAGATGCATGGTTTAAAAGGTGGGTGAGTTTCCTGGTACAGTTCACAGCTCTGTCCCACAAGCAATTGTGCCATCTGAAAAATGGCATCATTTGCAGGGGGAGTAAGAAATAGCGGTTGGAGGCAAAGGGTGTGGGTTAAGCTAATATCGGTGACCAATACTTTACACTGTGAAACCATAGCCTGAGAGTCTCAGGAAGAGGCTGCAGAGACACAGAAAGCTTGGGCAGAAAAAATGCCAGAGGGACATGCTTTCAGAGGAGAGAGGTTGTAAGCTCCAAAACTATCTCAGGGAGAAGTAAACTGTCTGCTAAGGAGGAAGATAGATTTCTATGACTTGGAAGGATACCCATCCAAAAAAAAAAAAGGAAAGAAATTGGTCTTAAATGACATCTAGCATAAGCTGGAAAGATACTGAGAGGAATCCAGAAACAAACAGTAGATGTTATTTGCTTCATTGGAATTGAACACTTCTTATGCTAGTTAGAGTAAATAGTAATTGGTTTGTGAAACCTTTTGCAAAGTTTCCATACAATTCTACTATCAACCAAAGAGGTTAATTTCAAATCCAGAGTCCCCACAACATTGGAGTTCTGGAAAAGCAGGTATTTGGGGTATAGGAAATTAGAAGTGTCACTTCTGCTTCCGGAACATAGGCCACATGAACTGCAAAGTCCTATTTTATGAGAGGATATAAAAAGATATTCTGGGCCCACGATGGGCAGCAAAGAAGTTGAGGAAACAGCCAAAGCTATCCCTCCTCAAACCACCATCCACAGGGTCAACAAGTCAGTGTCAGAGACCTTTAGTGGGGAAATAAGTGATGGGTTCCTTTAAGAACATTTTTGAAAGCTACAGAACAAAGCTGCATTAATAATGGAAAAACTGACAGGTGGATTGTGAAGAGCAAAATTATACAGTAAGCCGGTATGTTACCAGTAGCCCAAGTATCTGCAGTTGTGTGAAGATTACTTCATTCAATTTTCTTCAGATAACACCATTCCTTTACATATCTTCCTGAATAAATGGAAGAACTATTTTTCACAGCAGAGCTTGAGAGAAACAAGCAATAGTTGTGGCCATTAATTTTATGAATGATTTGTTGGAAACTGCATTAAATGGCAACATCAGCCCACAAATGAGCTTTGAAATGTTCTTATTCCGAGACTGTGCAGATGGGCAATTTGCTGTGTAATCAGTTTTCACAGTCACCCTTTCAATCAGGGTCACTTGTCTTATAACCA
The DNA here is from genome assembly GCA_013400535.1 of Scopus umbretta. Classification (NCBI taxonomy): domain Eukaryota; kingdom Metazoa; phylum Chordata; class Aves; order Pelecaniformes; family Scopidae; genus Scopus; species Scopus umbretta. Next base: position 2,262 of record VZTL01076261.1, read on the forward strand.
TGCTCTTGTTTTGCAGGTTTATATTTCACAACATCTCAGAAATGCTGCATGTACAAGTCCAGTGACCAAAAAAGAGAACTCAGAAAATACAGCAAAATTATGTCCATAGGCAGTTTGAATGGGGATTTCAACAAATATAATACTCTGGGAGTGTCAATAAAAGATAGAGATATAGCCAAAGAGGAGCTATCCAGAAACCAGTAAGTGACAGAGCTTGAGACTATTATTCTAGCTACTCTATGAAACTTACATTTGTGCTGTAACCCAAGTAAATTACAGCAGCTATATTCTTGTATGCAATTAAAAAGAAGTCTCATGTAAAAGTAGAAGAGTGATATGGCAACCATGTAAAATCTAGGATGATGCCACCCAAAGCATTTTATGGTCCTCCTGGTGTGTAGGTACCACACTGGAGAACACACAGAGATTAACCACCAAAGTGATACAGAAATCAGAGTATAAAACATATGGGAAAATATCAGAGGAACAGAATTTATACAGAGATCACTCACTGGGGACATTACCAGTATGTAGAAGTGCGTTTAATGAAGTAAGGGAATTCTTCACATTAGTACAAGAAGGTAGAACAAGAAGCAGCAGCCTCAAACAAAGGAAGAAAAAGTTTAGGTTAGATACCATGATTTTTTTTTCTTAAAACAGGCAAGCTAGATATTAAAATAAGGCTGCCCAGAGACAGGTTATCTTCTTAGGATATAAGCGAGAATAGATAAAACTTCACATGAGAGGGGATGGCACAGCCGTGCACGGTGGAGGTACAAGTCTGAGCCTTGCCAACTCTCCTAAACCAATTAGCCACCTCTGAAAGTAGTGGAGAGTGGTGGCACACATGTTGTGCCCCTTGGCCACACATAGTGTGAGGAAACTCTGGCAGCTGATCATAGGAGAGGGGTGACACTGGCTCACCAGCAGCTCCTACAGCCTCTATACTGGTCAGGTAAGGCAGAGCCACAAATTTTTGAGGATTTAGATGACTCAGGAGTTTTCTTCCAGTCCTTTGTCCTTGGTTCCCAATGGTCTATAAATTACATATCTTACTTAGTATATAAAGACTAAGGTTATATTACTATTAATTCACTGTGATGCAATAAAATGAAATGAAAGACCAGGAAGAATAGATTAAAAAAACCCAGCAAAATGAAGAATTGCATGTGGCACCTATATTGAAATTTCTCATATAGGGATTTCAAAGTATCTTAAAATAGTATAGGAAAGTCTATATAGTCTTTATAGTCTAAGTTTGAGGACATCCTCACTGTGAGTTTGGATGGTCAGATTAGTTCCAAGTAGTTAAAGAACATGTAAATAATATCAAGAGGAGATGCAGATTTTTCCTGCTGCTGTGCACCATTTTCAGTTCCCTATACACAACTTCTGAAGGTCTTTTGTAGATTTCTTGTGTCCTTATATTAATGTCTATTCACCTACCAAGAGAGTCTCCCTTTAGTTTTCACAAGGCTAGTTAAACAGAACTCGAAAGGCTGAAGAAACAAAACTTCTGCTATTGTAGAAACCTCTAGAAAGTACAAAACAGTATCATATTAAGATCTGATACCTCAGACGTAAAAGCTGAACTGTGCCCCATTAGAAATCTTCCATTTCCAGTTACACCTTTCAGCAGCCCTTTCTAAGCCTGCTGGGTTGTAAAATACTGGACCTGAAACAGGTTATTTTTTGTATGCTGTTAGTCTTGGGACTTGACTTGGTTGTATTTTTTTGGAGGAGATGAGGAGAAGCAAGGCAGCTTCCACTTAAGAAGGAAAAAAGGGAATGTTACTCTGCTGGTTGCTCTTTTATTGGTTGTTTTAATGGCAACCTTTTTGAAGCTACTCTCAGAGGTTCAGAACATTAGAACAAATCCAGGCAGAGAGATTAGCAGGCAGGATAGTGCAGGTGAGGCACTGAAAGACACAGGATAAATACAATTTAACACCCAAATTTAACCAGAGCAAGAAGGTATCTCTGCCAAGTGTGATTTGATTCATGTGGACACATACACATGTATGCGTGCACACACACATGTGAGCATGTGCATGTGTGTACGAGAGAAATTTCATCTGTGCTTTGTATTGAGGGTATTTGCTGGAAGTGATGTATGAAATGAAATCCCCGTGCTCACAGCACACAGGGAATATCAGACAGAACTCCACAATCACTGCAGAGATGGGCTTTGCTATTGGCAGATCAAACGCAGCCAGAAAAGCAAACCAACCTGAAAGACTCTGGGGAAAACAAATATTTTTTTTAAGTTATAAAATAACATTCCCACCATTTTAATATCATTTCTCCCATTTTCTCTCCCTCTGGCATTCCCCTGGGCAGCCAGTTACATTAGCTGGAGCCTTAGAGAGATAAGAGCCCTCCCCACACAGATTTCCCCTTAAAAGCCCTGCACAATGTGTTAAAATTACATTTTGAATAACACTTTCTAGCTTTTTTTATTAATTTTTTAATGTGTTTTTTATCAGCTGAGAGTTTCTTTGTGGCAATAGTAGTGGGCGGTCATATGGGAAACAAGGTGTTGTGCTCTTTTCTCCTCCGCACTCACACTTGACGTTGCCTCTTTGAGAATCCAGAATAAACGGAACTGTCTCCCAGCTATGCCATGAGTTGAAAGGGGAATCTATGACAAAAGGAGTGGCTTTCCCAGGCCTTCCTGTCGGCTGGTCCCAGGGTGAGAGTGTGGTGGGAGGGCCATAAGAAATCCTGCCAGAAAAGGATCAGGTATGGACATACCCTCTTCTGGGGTGGTGGGTTTTCCCCCCACCCATCGCTGATGCTTAAGCACACCTTAGCATTTCTAGACCGCTCCATTCATGCTGAGATCATTTCAGCTTGGCTATAGATTGCTGAAGAAGGACGTTTATTTATAATACACAGCGTAGGAAATTAGGCCATTGTACTTCTGCACAGGGGAAAGATTCATAAAAAGTCACACAGAATTATTCTTATATAAGTGACAATGACATCGTTGTAAGGAGGAAGCAGAACTTTATTTGTCTTACTTAAAATGATATATAGAGCACTTGTCTGTTTATTCCACTGCAAACAGCTTCTGCAAAAACAGCGGTAATTCCCTAGGGGGTTCTGCTGATAGTTATAAGTTACTTGAGCAAAATCTCTCAAGTGAGCTACTGCCTTACAGGTAGCCATTATTCTAGATTCAAAGGGCTTTTTGTTGTTGTTGTTTGTTTGTTGGTTTTTTTAAAACCATGTTCTGTGTAATATCGCTTTTTAAAATATAAATTGTCTTGTAATACCACTACTTTTCAAGTAGGTAAGTATCTGTATGTAAATCAAAGGATGTACTGCCAAAGGAGAAACCAGTCAATAAATTGGCTTCATAATCAGATCTGGCTCAGGTTAAAGCAAAGTTAGTTTGATGGATTCAGCTGAAACCTAGTAAATAGCAGCCTACATAATTAAGCTGCTCTACCTTCATGCAGTCTCCCTGGAAGCTTATGGGCATCTCAAAGGCACAAGAGTGACAATCAGTAGCTAAGCCGAGGAAATGAACAGGCAATATTGCCCACCCAGACGTCATTCCTTACCCCCCATTACCATTGTCTCACCTCTCAGAAGGATTAGCAGAATTTGTCTTCAATTCTTTGACGGGACCACAACATCTTCCTCTAATTTAAGGATGGATTCTGGGTCTGGAAATCAAATAACTAATATTATGTAACGGGCAAAAATCAACACTGAAACTTGGTCTTTCTCTCTTTTTCTCATTTACGCAAGCTTATGAGCCTATTGTCTATAAAGGCTCAGCCTTCAGCAGCACATTTAGAGAGTGTTTTTAAACAGATGACAGGAAGAAAAAAAATAGAAAAGCAGGATAAAAACAAGTCTTGTAGCCCTCACAAAGAGTTTGCAATTTTTTTACAAGGGGAGAGGAAAGAGAGTAATTAACTATCCAATGTGGCCAAAAGGAATGGAAATTGGCACTGAAGCTGACATGGGTTTGCATCATATTCTTATTGTTAACTAATGGCAATCATCAAACTATTTCTTCGATTAACTCAGATTTCCATAGCCCATTTTCATTCTTGATTGATATTATTGTGGTGGTTCAGCAAGAAAGTGAAAACTGCAAGGTCTGTAGTTTCTTTTTAGTGTTTTAGTCTCAAAAAAGAGGTTTTCAAAAGTTGAAAATGTGTGAAGCTTGGCTTGATTTATTCATTGGAAAAAAACAAAACCAAATTAATTTCCAGGAAATTAATGCAATGTTTCTAATTTACTTTGAGAAGTTATCATCATTTCTTGACTATTTTTGCTTCTTTGGTGACCCAGGGAAACTCTTTTTCACTATGACAAAGCTTCTTTTTCTGTAAAAAATGGTAATAATAATTACCTGCTTCACAGCAGTGCAGTAAGATTCAGTTAATTAGTGTTTTCAAAGTGCTTTGAGATCCAAGGATGGAAGATGCAATAGAAATGCAAAGTATTATTATTATTCAGAGTTAACAACCAAATTTCAACCATTTGCACTTATCCATCTTAACAGCATGTACTCAAGGGAAGAAAACACATAACTTGTCAGCAGACAGTCCTCTTAATGTGGGTTATAAAACCACCTTCTTGATTACCATCTGGAGGAACATTCACAAGTGAGGGATAGCAGATGTGTGCGTGTGGAGAGAGGCATCCCACTTTCCCAATCCATTGGACACATCAGTGTTGCCATACTGTATCCATCCAGCCCAGTATTATGCCTCTGATGCCAGCCAGCGCGTGATGCTTAAGGGCAAACAAGAGAGACTCTTGCCTTTCCCTCCATCTCTTCAGGAAAAAAAAACAACAAGCAAACACCCCCTTCCTCCTTCCACTTCCCTCCTTCATAATAACAACTCAGCAGCCAACTGTGCAATGCTCTACAGTAGATGAAAATGTCTTCCTGACCCCTGTGTGCAATTAGTTTCCTCCCAGGAGCATGAGATTTGATTATTTTTGCCGTTATCTTCGCTTGTACAGCCACAAGTGTTATTATCTCTTCTCCATTTTTCAGATAGGCTTTTTTTTTCCCTTGAAGATTAGCCTGAACCTTCCAGAGCCCTTGTGGCAAGGTGCCCTGCGGTGCTCTGTGGAGGTGTGCTGCCTCTTGTAGGGGGGAGCAGCATCAGCCTGTGGTTGGCTTTCACGTTGCTTCTGGCCCCTCAGACGTCTCCGGAGACCTGCCAGGCAAGGATGGGGGTTGCTACGAGGGTGTGGAAGTGGAGGAGTTTCATAAGCAACCTGCAGAAGACAAATTTGCCTGGGTTTAACAAGATGAAATGGGTGTTCTGACTCTGCCACAATCCTGCCCCTTTTTACAGGATAAGGCGGCAAGTACCTGAGAAGATCCACTCTGCAACACTCACCCATGGAAAGCCAGGGCTGAGCACCCATGATTTAGTAGAATATTAAATGCATGGTCCTGGTGCCATTTTATTTACATACCTTGGGTAGGAATAAACTAAAAGCAAACCTGCCCTTAGGACAGGAACATCATCCCTTCCAAACACCACACAGCATGCTAAAGTGTCCAACCTGAAAAGCAATGTGGGTGGAAAGCATGCACGGCTGCTAAGGACAGTGTGGACTGTGTCATCAGAAAGGGTGGTGCAACGTTATCCCAAAGTTCAAAGTTTGGCACAGCAATTCCCAGAGGCGCCATGTCCCAGATGCCATGTGTTTCATGGCTGCTCTCTCTGCTGCTCTGTGTTTTACAGGCAGGTGGGGCCAATAAAACACCTCATGCACTCAGCAGGAGCCTTTCTGCTGACACCGGTGGGCTTTGGATCAGGCCCCCCCACGGTCTGCTCTAAGTCAGATGCTGTAATTTTCAAACTTCAGAGGTGGAAGTGCTGGAAAACTTAACCGAGTGCCTATGAACTGCGGTAAGAAACGCACTAACAAAATATTTATTAAATGAGCCACTTCCTTATCTTACTTTCAAATTGCGATAAAAATAAAAAGATTTATAGGTGACAGAAAACAATATTAAAGTAGATCAAATGCACACAACCCTCTGGATCCCCAGGACACCACTCAGGGTAGTGACAGGCCATTTTAAGTCCTGAAACTGCGTTGTTGCAACGGTCTCAAAAAGAAGAGAAAAGCCCGTTTTGGCCTGGCAGGTCTCTTTGTACTGCCATGTGGCTTTTTTGGTGGTGAGCTGGGGTTCAAAGGAGCATGGTGTATCTATCACCGCCATAGTTAATCCTATCATTAGAAGATATAAACAACCTTCTCCCACATTAGCAATGTTTATCTCATATTGCTCTAGCATTCATTTTCACTAATATGATACAAAAGTGTAATGATGTATAAGTGTTTTTTAATGTTAAGTAAGTGAAAACAGGTGGGTAATTTACCACTGGCTCTATACAGATTGGAGCTGGCATTTCACAAGGAAGACGCTGGACTTTTTCTTCTGTGTTTTTCATATAAGTCTTTTTATTTTCCTGGTGTCTGCTGCTGTTTATAGTTTATGCCACCAAGTCAAAGCCTAAAGTGCCACCATTATTTTGGAGCCAGTAGAATGAAAAATTTTTTTAGAAAGATTTCAGCTAACCACAGGATGAGTGGGTTTGATGCGAAGGCATGTATTATTTACTCATATTTGTGTTAAGACTGAATGTTTTGCTTGGGTAAGTTACTTAAGAACTAGTGTGTGCTCCTGGGGCATGATCTCTCTTGGAAGAATGAACCCTAAAATGGATGAGGCCAGATTGCTGCTGACCAGTGGTTTCTGTGTTGTAGGATAGGGGACATGCAGGTTTCACATCAAATCTACTGGATATCCCATTTTTACTTTCACCATAGAGTATGTTCTTACTCATTCATTCATTCCTATAAATATAGTAATGCCCAGAAACCCAAATCAGAGAGATCACGCTGTGAAGAATAACCTATAAAAACGTGGACAGGGAGAGTCTTGACCCAGCAAGCAGCCCATCCACACATGGCTGGTCCCCTATATAATGGGTGGGAAGGGGCTCAGGAAGCAGCGAAGTCAACAGGCTTTGCAGGGTCGCATAGGTCAGACCCCATCGGGAGACTCAGTGTTCCTGCATCCGCTCTGCTATACCGCGTGGCTTCTCGTACACAGGATTGGGCTTAATTTCCACTTCAAGAGAGTTTTGACTCCCAAGCTAGTGTTGCAAGATTATTTCTTTTTATCTTTGTTCCTTTTTTAGAATTCCTTTCTTTGAAACGTTTTGCTTGGTAGTAATTGCTGCTAAAAGTTCACTGAACATTTGCAAAAGTGACAGCCTAATTCTAGAAAATTTGAAACATTTAAAAGGCATTTGTACAGAATTTCAGTGCTGAAAAGCTTTGTTGGTGAAGTTTTGTTCGCTGAAGTTAGCTAGGTAATTTTTGCAAAGCAGAGGCCTTAAATTTGAGTACGCTCCACTTTCATGCATTTCCTTGCTATATTTGGCATAACTGGAGGAAAAATTGTATATCAGGGATTCTGTTTTAAGGCACCAGACAGGGATTTCAAAGGGTTCAGAAATGGTGTGGAAAGTATTTGCTGAAAATTAAGAAATTTCCAGTGAAAACCCTATAAAAAAAAGTATCTGGTAGATTAAAACAGTTATTCACATTTGTTTTTACGCTAAATCAGGGTACTAATTAGGTCTTAGTGTGGCAAAAAATAAGTGGTATTTTACAGAGTTTCCCCATTTCCTACCTGAAATAGACCTAGATGTTTCCAGGTGGGCTGCTGCCCCATGGGGATCGGAGGAGTCTGCCTGTGAGGGGTTTCCTCCAGCCATCTCTGGGGAATCCCATGCACCCCCAGCCACTGTGTGCACATCCGCTCTGGAGAGCTCGTGAGCAAGGCCAGCAAAACCAGCCATGTGTGAGCCTGACCATGGATATTCAAAGCATCCCTTCTTTTGGGATAGTGGAAAATGATGCACAGCTCCATGGGGCTGGTGGGAGCTGCAGGTCCCTGCCAGCTGCCCAGCCTGTGCGTGGAGATGTCGGGCGGCAAGGACCACCGTCCCCACTCCCAGCCCAGCTAACAGCTCCATTCCATTCCCAGCCCTCTCCTTCCTTTCCTTCGGGCTGTAGCCTTTCTTCGTTATTTTCCTCTGGGGCTGCAATTTTTCCCGGTTAGCCACAGACAGTATATAAAACACATTTTACTAAAGTTCTTCCAACAAAAACTTCATTGAAACAACTTTTAAAGTTGTGAAAAAAATAACAGGAAATTCACACTTAGGCCCTTGAGGATGAAACATGACATATGTCTTCCAACACATAGGCACAATGGGGTGCGCTATAAAAGTAAATAAGGATCACACCATGGTGCCTAGCTGTTGGAGGACATGCCTTTTGCCATTAAGTTATCATTTCCTTATTTTTTTGTCCAAACTCCCGTGTACTTTTAATTGTTGACTCCAGTGACTAAATTAATCTTCTTTCTTTCTTTTATTTTAATAAAGCAATGTGTGACCTGCCTTAAGGTTAGAGACTAAAAATTAGCACAAGCATTAACATTTAATATACCAACCAAAATGAAGATTTACATTGCAAACGGATAGGCAGTCTAAATTTAGGCTGCTCACAAAATGAGGCTATACACAAATGTATTTCATTAATTATATATGTCTAGGAGAACTTAAATACAGCCAACATTTATGCATGCTGAGTACATGTGCCAGAAGTGTTACAGTCTTGTATGGTGAATGCAGTTTTAATTTGCATGTGCAGTGTGTTTTTTCAATAAAAAAGGGCAAAAATTCCCTAAAACCTGCACATGCTTTCATTCTGCATTTAAGATATTGGCAAAACAGATCTTCACAGTAATAATCATAGACTTCACTATTAATATCCATGATGTATTTAATTCATTTGAAAGCTTCCCTTGTGAAATATTAGCACCCATTTGGATGTTTTTCATTCTCCAAAATGATCAGCTCTTGGGTTTTCCTTCCCTTTGGGGAGTTCTGGTGTATTTTTAAGGCCAAGTCATTCCTCAGAATATGAGAGAGAGGTAGAAACACCATTAACTATGGCAGTTCTTTGGGTTGTTCTCCCACATGACAGAATAGGACACAGCCCATTGATAAAGTCACATTACTTATTACTGGAACACATTTGTGAATCTTGTTTTAAGACACCCCATTTACAGATTAAAGTGTGCACCCCAGGAGCCTCAGGCTTCTGCAGGAAAGCCAGCCTTGGTACGAGAAGAGACCTCCTTCCTGCTCTGCAGAGATTTGTTGCACCCTGCAATTCCTGCAAACCCTGAATCCTTACAAGTTCCATGTTTTTGACCAATAGTGAAATAGCAACTTACTCTTGAGCTAAACTGAGGCACTACAGGATGACCATTGTTGACAGATTAAAAAAGGTATCTCCACATTCCTACTTGACCATGCCCATTTTTCACATCGGAAGGGGTTAGCCATTGAAACAAAAACCCAGTAATCTGTTGCTCATGCTGGGGTACTTACCCTGATTGCTAGCATGGGAATACGTATGCTGCTTTTGTAACCAATCTGATTTTCATGCCTGGGTCCGACCTGCAAATGGACATACCCTTCCACTCAGCTGGGGATTAGGGGCTAGAAAGGAATATAACTGACAACCTCAACTAAAGGATGACATAAATATACCTGTGAATTGTGGAGTAAACAGCTGCTGAGTGATTAAAAGCTAAGTAAATCTGAACCACTTAATCAGTTTTTAAAGCTGTTTGTTGCAAGCATCCTGCAAAGTGACAGATTTTTTCTGCTATATAACAAAACATAAAATGAAAGGAGCCTTTCTTCCCTCATGACAGCTTTAAAGTGCTGTGCTGTCTTTTTTTCCCTCAGAATCTGAAGTGGTGTCACTTCAGGAGAATAGCTGTGCCCAAGACGGACCACCGTGTGAGAGGGGCCCATCTCCTCCCTGACTGGCATGTTGCATTGCAGAGAACCCCACTGATGAGACTGACCCTTCAGCAAAGGAAACTGGAGGTTAAACACCAGAAATGAAAAATTGTCAGGGTCAAGTCTTTTATGGGAAAGCATGTTTTGCAAGTGTGTCCAAAAAGAGGTATGCCCAGGCTAGCATGGACAGACCATGCTTCCAGTGATGAACACATTCTCCTGAAAGCCATTACACACGTGAATGCTGTGCCTAGGGCAAGTGTGTGCTATAACCAGCAGATTGCAGCCTAGGCCCAAATGGCAATACTAAGTATGCTTTCTGTATTACCCAAAAAAGTCCTAATACCCCTTCTAGTTTCTGTACTATATACAAAGGAATCAGGGCTCTCACCACTGAAGTACTATGGGGCAGAAGAAAGGTGCCCATCAGAACTGAGAAATACCAGACACAAGCTTCACCACAGACAATCAAAGAGATGTTTATGTAGACAGAAACAAGGTTTCTAATCTATATCTAACAACTTTTCTATTACAAGCTCTTTTTATCCGCTCCTCAGAAATTATGCAAGATGGAAAGACTTACAGACCTTGTCCTTTGACTCTCAGTTAGGACAAAGCACTGTCCACCAAGGGAGCAAAAGCCATCTTCTGTCTGTGGAGGATGGGAGCACTTCCCTACAGGAAAAGAATGATGCCACTGCTTTATACTTAGGCTACTGGAAGAAAGCAGGGGCCATCAGATAAGGAAGGAATCCTTCCTCTCCACCCCTGCAAGAGCAATGCAGAGGCAGACGCCAGGGCTGAGCGGCATCTGCTTATCATTTTGGCCAACTCCATAGTAGCTCTCACGTGGTATCTGCAGAGGAAATGAGTGTATCTAGGAAAGCAGCTAGATCTCTAAAGAAAAAGTTTGCTGTTCTTACGTGAGGCTGTTTCTCAGGAAAGAGATAAGCAGAGCAGCCAAAACTTCAGAAAGAGAATCATGGGATGTGAAGGGTCCTTTCTGAAATGACTTGGAAGTCAAGATGCTGGGAGCCAATCATTGACATTTCTGTCTTATTGCTAGCAGATGCATAGCACGGTTTGGTTTGACAAAGGGATGAGCATGAGATAAAGTAATGGGAAAGTGTCCAAAGGAATTTGAAGAAGCATTTAGAGCTGGACTGTCATGGCACTTTCTTTTAAGAGGAGTTTTGATCAGAATCCTATCTGAATCAGACTTCAGGGCTGATGTTTGGAAAAGTTTGGAATTGCACTTTTGTTTTGATTCAAATCAGCTCCAGGTCTGAATGAGTACACATCAAAAACTCTTACACAGATAAACTTTGCTGAGTTTCATGTTGAATCTGCAGTGCTGCACAGCACCAACATTTATTAGCTTCTCTTTCATACTGTCTCTTAAACTTGGGACATCTTTCTGATTGATTGACAAAGTTTCTACCTTCTCCTTTAAGCCTCTCCTTAATACAAATCTCCACTTTGCTTTTACAAAAGTTAAGCAATAGCAAGTTGGGGAAATAGGTAGGAAAAAGGAATATTCAACATATATTACTTGGCCTGTTACAAAACTCCTTGCACATGCTCCTGAGAAATAATATGCTGTGTACTCATTTCCCAGACTTTCATGCATTGCTCATCCGCCTAAATTGTCTTCCTTCTACATGTTAAAATCTAGCTCAGTGACTAAGGGTTTTCTACTGTTTTGTAACAGCTGGATGTGAGGACTGTATTAGAAGCAAAGTACTTGTGCAGCGTAGCAGCCTTTCAGAGATGACACAAGGTGGGACTGGGCTCTAGACCTCACAGTCTCCCTGAATGGAAGAGCTGGGTCTCTGAGAGGATGGGAAGAAGGATGCTCTGCCAGTGCATCTTTCGGGAGTGGCATGAAGAGCTGAACTGGAGAGGCAGAATATGCTTCTGCTCCTTCTCCTGCAGGTGTGGCATGGGAAGGGTTTTACTGCCATGACTGCCCACGCACTTCTCATAACAAGCTGCCTCGTGGGGCTCTCGCTGCTCACTCAGCCTCTGCCTGGTATTCATCTATGCCTGGAGAAGGGGATGGATCCCTCTATTTTTAACTCCTTCTCTTCCTCCTGTGGCCTGGGGGTGGCTTCTTCCTGCCCTTGCTGGATCCCTGGAATTTTAACAACCAGGTCTCTGCTGGGTGCTTCCTCAGAGGTGATCAGTCACCCCACTCCAGTGGCCTCTCCTTCCCACCCCTCTGCCTGGCTTCATGGCTGTCTCTCAGGCAGCTCCTGCCTCTGTGTTCTGCTGCTGATCACAGACTCTCCTTCTGTCATCTCAGTACTTTATCTCTTCCTGTGGATGGCAGCTGGTTATGAAGAGCCCCTGCTGCTCTTTCCTCCCCCGAGATGGATTTTCTAGGGCACATCTCTGACCTCAAGTTGTTTGTGGGCGGAAGAGTTGGTCCTGCCGGATATTTGGCTTTGCTCCCAAGAAGACATGCCTTCCCTGGGACCTTTTTCTAAAGAGTTATCAGTTTTTATGCCAACCTAGTGCTCTTACATTCTGAATCACTGACCAGCTCCCCAGAGGACATGTGGTTCTTCAGGTAGAGTGGGATGAGTACAGCAGGCCCAGACGGTCTGACTGCATCCCAAGCATGGTAAGGTAGCATTATGACTGCGCTTTATAACTGCAAAATAAATAAGAAATAGGGAAATGATATTGACTTCACATTCAATGTCCCTTTCATGAAATGGGTCTCTTGTTTTATAACCCAGTACACAGCTTGTCCCTATAAATATCTCAGTGATCCGGTATGAAAAAAGTGTACATCAGAGACGTGAGGATTTTGTCTTCCTTGTAGCTCACCAAGAGAGTATGATTTACAATGAGAGCAGCGTTGTTATACATTTAAAGCAGGCAGTCCTTGTAGTCAGCAACCTGTGGTAGTAAAATATGAGTGTTGCCTCAATATTCTCTACGGTACAGGCGCTCAGGCTGCAGCCCTAACCTGTGCAGTGGGGACAGCAAGCACAAGAGGTGGGAGGGAAGCAGCACAGGATTGCTGTGTCTGTCNGGACTAGACCAGCATTCACAATGCCTTTCGTATTCTCTCCCCTGGTCTGTGAGAACTGCTTGAAGTTTTAGGAGGGAGATGTTGGGATTGATATGGCTGCAATGGTAGCTGTGTATGCCGGGTGTTAATGCACTTGTTATCATAGATACCTCAGGTTTTGTTGCTACTGTAAGTGCTTTGTCAAGAAGAGTTATTGATGTTTACAGGAGTGGCCTTGCATAAAGAGTTTTAGGCCATTGGTGGTCTCCTATATTAGAAAACATAAAGAATAACTTTGAATAACAACTAATTATAACACTTTCATTCCCGTTTCAGCTCTATACTAGTTGTCTACAACGTGGTGACAGTCTCTGATAACAGCCTTTCAACTGCTTAAAAATATCTCTTCTGCTTTTTGGGAGCTGCTCTCTGAAAATATCTGTCTTCATGGAGACCCTTAGGAGAAACCTTATAACTTCATAAGTTGCCTTAGTTTGTATCTGGACATGAAGCTAAGAAGGTTAAACTATGCACAGCCTATGCACAGCTTTAAGGCTGGAAAAATAATCACTGAGTCATTAAAAAGCTTAATTCAACTCCATGAACAGGAGAACTGGGATGTATTGTATCTTTCTGGAGCTCCTTTCTGAGCTCCCATGCAGATAAGGCAATTTGCTCTCACACTGGAGCACAGGTGAAAATTTATTCTTGCCTTTAGCAGCTAGATGTGAGCATTACAAGGCCTGTATTAGAAGTGCTCACACCACAGTGCTAGTCTTAGAGGGAGGCTGGGCAAGCAAACTGCAGAAGACTAATGTATAGAGCACAACATGCTCCTAGACATTTCTGTTTAACACTTTCAGAGTGCTGGATAGCTGTAAAGGTCAGACTCTGAAGGAGGAACCTTTCTTTTGGAAAGAAGACCTGATCTGTCAGGGCAAAGACACTGAGAACTGCACAGCAATGCACCCTGAGGGAGTTTGGTGCAGGACAGCAGGCCAAGGGAAATCTGTCCCCCCCAGCAAGGATACTGGTGCATAGTGCAGCTGTATCATTCTTACCTAGAAACAGTCTGATGGACTAAGGCCAACAGTGGCACTTAGAACACTGTCTCATCAAACACTGCCATTTCTTAGCTTGTGCTCTGGACCATTTTTACTGAGGGCTATTGAGAAAGATGAAGAAAATGCATGAAACACTCAAAACTTAGTCTTACTGAGTTCTGGAGGAAAATACCATTGCTAAACCACATTTTCCCTTTTTTCTTCCACCTGTGTTTGTCTTGTCTATTTTGACCGTAAGTATCTTTGGAACAAGTTCCATCTGCTAATCTGTTTTGACATTTCCTTCTAAAAAAGAACCTTTTTTTCACTGGATCTTAGACACTTTCTTTACTACACACAGCTAGGAATGAAAAAGAGAAAGGCATGTTCACACAACTTTTAGTCTAGTCAGCATCACACAGGAATTTTCTAGATGAAAGCAAATTCAATATTCTTCCTTCAAATTTTTAGTCTGTTTCAGTACAGATGTTGCAATGTGAGCAGGTGTCAGTGTGACACAGTGGAAACTTAAAGATGAGAGGCTGTAAAGATAAACTCTGTCTTGGTAGAGAAAATCTGAGGGAGTCTTTATTCCCTCAGATATTCTGTGAAAAGTGGGATTCATCCCACCTGACTCTCAGCACTTATGTTGTAGACATGCACCTCTGGCTGTGTAGGCACCCTTTGGAGTTAAGGGAAAGAAATAGGCATTTCAACAGTATAGCTCGTTGTCCCTGTTTTTGACATCTACCTTAGGAACTACAATTTGGAACTTTTTTTTTCTTCTTACAAAGTGGGTCTAGACATCTAGTTCAGATCTAGATGTTGAGACTGGGAATATCTAAAGGTGAACAGAGAAGTCTTACTCCAGCAATGTATGTACCAGCCCTCGGATAATTTGGAAAAACATGTGTGAGTTGTGGGAGGGAAGACTTTGGAAAAGCAACCATTATATCAACCTGTATGTCTGCTGTGAGGATGCTACAAATGTGGCTGTACAATAAGCGATACTGATAATGAAGAGAAGGTTTATTCCTACTGACAAGGAATCTATATGGTACATGAATATGATGCCAGTGAGATCCACAGGACACAAGGAAATGTGATTAATTGCTAAATACAATAACCTGGAAGAGGAGCAAAAAAGCTACACAAT
This sequence comes from Scopus umbretta, assembly GCA_013400535.1. Taxonomy (NCBI): domain Eukaryota; kingdom Metazoa; phylum Chordata; class Aves; order Pelecaniformes; family Scopidae; genus Scopus; species Scopus umbretta. Next base: position 17,373 of record VZTL01076261.1, read on the forward strand.
CCACTCTAGAATTTTCTTGGCAGTGTTCTAATGACCCCCCTGATGTTTCACAGACACTGATGACATCTATGATCTCTTGTACTCTCCCTCTCTCCATGGCACATGATAGTTGTTGGTCTTCTGCTATTATATATATAATATGCTGCAAGGTGCTGAAAAACTCTTTTAGCCTGAGTGAACCAGATGCTCTGTTGATCCTTCTGGGTGAGCTGTTGATTGTGGGGGTGGGTGCTTGCCCTTGGAAAAGGTTGGACAGAATGATACTCATTCCTTCAATGTTCCTGGTTCCCGGTGTTCCTAGCTCCTGGAAGAGAGGACAGATACCAACCAAATATTGCCCTCATGGTCCAGCATAAACATTGTGACAAGCAGTGCTCACATCAGGAAAAAAACAGCCTATGAACAGCAGGAAAGGGATAAATAATCATGTAATATCTGAATGTGTCAACTTCAAGACAGGGAAAAATATAGCAATGCTTGCAGAGTCTAAGGGCATGGAGCTGCCCAGTGGAGAGAACATTGTCTACCAACAGGCTGTTGACAGATTTGGAGACTCAATTACCATGCATGGCAGAAGAAAGAAACTAGCCATTTGCAACTATGCTATTAGACTGATGACCAGTTAGATCCCAATTGGACTGTGTAACAGATGCAAGATATTTCCAACACCACTTCTAACTCATGCTATTAGGCAGAAGGAGTATGACCAGGTGCTAGTAACATACAGTCTAAACCATTTTGACACCAGTGGGAAATTCACATTGCCAAAGAGAAACCAACACACTTGACTTTTTCAGATTATATGCTGGGGGAAAGGGGAAGGAGGTCATCTACTGCTGGGTCACTGGTTGAGCAGTGTATAGGTCTAATTACAGCACAACACCAAAATGCACTTGAGAGAGGAGGCATGGCCCAAACCAGTGTTCTAGCAGTTGATAAGGACATATTGCTCAGACATCAGCAGCTTGAGGGCAACATGAAGTTAGATCACCAAGTAAAGCCCTTGGAAAATGTGAAAATACAGGATCCCATTGACTCTAGTTGAGCTTCTACAGAAGGAAGCAGCAACACCACAAGGATGCTTCTGTACAGCCGCTAAGATTGGCAGAGCACAGATCAACAGCCCTGGGACAATGTGGACACTTAGAGGCAGACTCAGAGAAATCATTGAAAAGAAGTCCCTCTCCACTACCATCTGCTGAGAATAACGTCTGAGTTATCAAAGGTGAAAGTGTTATTGTTGGTGCAGTAAGAAGCCTGCTCTGGCACATTCTTGGGGGAAGGAGAGTGAGGTTATCCATTCATCTACTTCATCATCTTTTGTTCACTTTTTGGCAGGCACCTTTGCAGACAGGTGCGTGGACATAGAGCACTTCCATAGGACCTGCACAGAAGAAGCTGTGAGAGAGAAGAATTTGAAGGAGGCTTCAGGAAATGAATATATGTCCATGTGGATGTAATGTTAACAGAAATTGCTCCATCTCTTTTACTAGACCTCTTAATCAAAAAACAGCTTCATTTTACAAATATGAACCTTTTATGTGGTATTACCCATCCAGCAGGACAGGCTAACCTAATAGTGTTAAATGGGTGCAAACATTTTTCTGACTTCCAGTACACAAGTTTCCAACTGTGGCGTGCAGTAGAGATAACAGGTTACACATTATTGGTTCTTCTCACTTATTTTCAGCTGTGAATTTCATTAAAAGATGGCTGAAATACATCAATTACTTCCCTAATATTCCTGTAATTGCTATTGCTTTGCCACAGAGAGGATATATGATAGGAAGCGGAAGAGGAGGAGATCTTTTTAGATGGAAGAATGGGAAGGGAGGTGTTCATCAGTCAGGCCTTCTATTAAGATGTGATCCCAGATGATGAAGAAGTTCAAGGACCCCTGCTGTTTTAGTGCATCTCCATGTTTTCATTATTGGAGCTAGAGAATGAAATGCTGACCTCACAGAGAGTTTGCATTGTCACTGAGCTGGTCCCTTATTTGACCAGTTTTACATCTTTGTAACACTGCTGATGTCAGCAGAACCACTCCTGATTTCCACCAGGATAAAAAAGGGACTTTGTCACCCTGCTTTTATGGAAATTGAAGCCCAGTAATACCTTTCGGTGTTGATTTTACTTTTTTCAGAAGGCAGTAACATGAAAACCATCACAGCACAAGAGGCAACAACCTTCCTGTTGCATCAGCCATCAACATCAAATGCTTCTGTCTGTCCTCACTAGTTTGCACCTCTCCACTCACTCCAGCAGAATTAACTTGCTCCTGACGAGGTGCAGGGCTGGACAGTACAGGCACCTAGCAAAGAGCGCAACGTGTTGCTCAGCATCAAGGCAGCAACTCACACTGCCGACTCCTGATCTTCACAGCCCCAACGAGCAGTGCAGCCTTCTCACTCAGTGTACAGCACTGTCGGCTGGTTGCAGAAGCTGCAACTCTGAGGTGGATCATTTCAAAATTCATCCTTAGCCTTGTGTCTTGGAATAGAGCTTGGATGAACCGGTTCACAAAGTCTGAAGGCTGTCTCATTGGCTCACTATAATTAAAAGGTGCTTTAGCTGGAAGGTTATGCCAATAAATCTTTATTAAGCATTAACAGAAAAAAAAAAATCCTGCCCTTTTGGATTCTTTTTATTGAATATACATATAAGCACATTTTAAAAACCTTCCCCCTTTTTCAGCACTTTTGTTTCTGATAGTGATGTTGATTTCTGATGGTGATAAAAATATAGCTGATTATAGATTTTTGCATGTGTAAAAATTGCAATGCAGTTTTGTAGGTGTGTTTAATCTGCTCCTCTCATTTCTTTCACCAGCCTGCTACATCTTTGTGCATGGTGAGCTCCCTGGGACAGGAGCTTTCTCTGTATTTACAGCCGTGCTTCATGTATTTAAAAAAGGAGTCATTAAGTAGCACAGCTGTGATATAATAACAAACAATAAGGGCAGGCTTTGGAGGCCTTGGACCTCCAGAGCTTTCCTTTCAACTTGTGTTCAGCCCATGATGTTAAATTGCCTGAGACCTCACCCATTGCCATAACTCTAAGACAAAGCCTTGTTACTCATAAAATGATATATAGATATTTGAGTTGTAATATGAGACTACCCAAACTGCTTTAGAAATGTAGGCATATCTCAGAACCAGCACAGTTTTGCAAATCCTGCCTTATTGGAGGCTTTTGTTTGTTTTGTTTGTTTATACTTCTTTCAATACTAATCTTTGCAAACATTGTACATGCTTCTGGGCACATTATTCTTACTACATGTGTATACAGAACAACACAGTAGTGGGCCATCTTCTTGTTGAGAAATACTGGGCACAACTTAGCAAACAATGGACCTAAGGGGAATCATAATACCAGTAAGTGGATGCCCACAATCAGATAATTCAGTTCCACTTGTGACCCTTTGCTGCAGCCCAGACATTGGTTTTATGCTGTGGCTTCAGAGGGGTCAGGGAAGTGCTCTTAGGGCCCGAGACTGAGCCCAAAGGCCAGACATCTCTTGCTGGTGGATGAGCACCAAGGTTTGGAAAGGAAAACAGCGACCTTGAAGAGGACCCCAGACTGCTGTCTGATTCTCACAACTGAAAACATGAGACCTTTTGAAGTTTTTCACCATCACTCATTTTAATATCTAGGTATGTTTTGATTCACTTCCAAATCAAACAGCATAACAATATTCTGGAAATTAATAAATGTGAGAGTGAGGGATGTTTCTTGGCAAAATGCTGTGCATACCTATTGCATGGCATAAATAATACATTGTGATAATTAATAATGATAAATAATAAATAATGCAGTCAGTTGCACACTGGGGACTGTGGATAGACCTACATTTATAAAAGTTGAAATTCTAAGATAAAAGGATAATATTTCAAACACTGAACTGTGTCGCTTTGTGTTATTGCACAATTCAGGCCATTTTAGCATTTAGTAAAGATATTTGGTCACCCATTTTGTTTTGAGGACCCTAACACCCAATGACATCAATGGCAGTTATGTGCCTGCATACCTTTGAGTGTCAGGTTTACGTGTCTGAAAATCAACTCCAGTGCCCTGAACTGCTTCCACAAAGCAAGAACGGGCATACAATTTCATGAGTAATTGGGTGTGCCTTTAGAAGTAGGAGCACAGAAAGAGAGGACTGATGTCGCTGAAAAGCAGACACGGAGCATTTGAAAATTTGTCGTTACATAAAACATACTTAATATTTACCATCCTGTGCTATTCATAGTCATGTGTTGCCTCTCCTCTTTCACTGGACTCATTTTTTGGTCCTGCATATTAACCCCCACTCTAACAGGAAATGGGAGAGCTGATTGGCAGTTCATTGAACCAGATACTTCTTAAGGGAAAAATTGAAGAGGTTAATTATATTATCTCTTACTGCTTTAGTATTTCAGTGAGCCACAGTGTAAATATAATGTAAGCCTAGAATGGGAACCAATATTTTCCTGACACCTCCCCAAGCAGGCACTCCAGATTTTATGGCGCTGAAGAGTAAGAGAATTCAGATCCTATTCCTCCGTATAGCAAAACAGGGACTTTCAAACAGAAAAATAAATTTGTTGGCTTTAACAATATATATTTTTAGTTAACTTAGCAGTTTCAAAAGTCCCTGCTTTCCCATGAATTCAAATGGGAGCTGAATTCTCTGAGTTCTGCTCTGCTGCAGACTGTCATGCTGGCAATCTGTAAGTCATGTATTTATTATTTTTCACTGTAAGTGCGGCACCTTTTTCAGTGATTTGATTTTTTGTCAATTATAGATTATGGTTTGAATGGACATTGTATTCCACTGCTATTTCATCTAAAGATACATTGCTTGGGCACCCATTCAACCCAGTACTTAGGCATGTACCCAACTTAAAAGTGCCACGCCATCAACACTGAGTTGTCTGTTTTAAATTAGGCACTCTAACTGTACTAGGATCTTGATTAGGCAAGTACAGTTTTAAGGATTCCTTTGCCTTTTGTCATGAGGCATAATCCAACATCATCACTGGAAAGTTTGCTTGAGTGCAGACTTTGTCCCTGTATTTCCAAGGTGCAGATTTCCCCAGTAATGCTGTTTTATCATCTGTTTTTATCACTCTATCCCTAATGTCTTTCACTGCACAAGAAGAAGAGAAATGAAATAAAAAATGCAGAGACAAGAAGGTGGCAATTTAAGGACTGTGTGTCTGTGTGACAGGCATCCTAAGACAGAGGAAAGAAAAACATTTAGGAAGTTCTGTACAACCACTGCTCAACTACAGGACCACTCCACTGCAGGTAAGAAATGAGAAATTTTGAGGGCTACTGAGCACTGACTCTTCATTGAGGATCAACGCTCAAAGTTATTTAGCACAGGTGTTTCTGTAATTGTGACACATTGACAAAATTCCATGTTCACTGGCCCTCAAGCACCTCCCTCCCACCTGTGCAGTGGTCTGGTATTAGTATGCTGGGACTGTAACGAAAACCGTATCGTCAGCCGGGCTGTGTCAAACCCTGCATTTTCCTTGTCTTGTGCATGCTTCTCTCCTTGCCTGGGCATTGGTCTGTGCAGTTGCAGCTTATACATGTATTTTGAAGGGAATCATATGGTTGTTATTGATCAGTGTGTGTGTGTGTGTGTGTGTAGTACCTCTACAGACCTAGGAAGTTCTTTTTTCTGCATTTGTACAATGTGAACTCCTTTTTTCCATCCCGACTCCAGGTTAAGATTCCAGGTGAGGGGGTGGTGGATGCATGTTGTGCAGAAGAGAGACACAAGGCACTGACACTCCAGGCACATTTCCATGCAGGCTGAGAACTCAGGCTGTTTGCAGAGAAGGGAAGCTCAAATTTCTGTTTTTTTCATGCGGCAGTTGACACAACATCCCTTGGTCTTTGACCCAATGTCTCCTCATACCTTTTTACACAGCCATGGGATGGGGGTGGGAGGATGGAGAGGGAGAGGAGAGTGGAGAGAGAGTTATATGAA
>VZTL01076261.1:23444-51296 GCA_013400535.1 Scopus umbretta
AAGAGAGAGAGACAGAAAGGAAGAAAGAAAGGAAACAAGGAAAAAAGGAAGAAGGGAAGGAAGGAAAAGAAAAGAAAAGAAAAGAAAAGAAAAGAAAAGAAAAGAAAAGAAAAGAAAAGAAAAGAAAAGAAAAGAAAAGAAAAGAAAAGAAAAGAAAAGAAAAGAAAAGAAAAGAAAAGAAAAGCAATGGAAGAAATGAAAAATGGAAGAAAAGAAAAGCAATGGAAGAAATGAAAAATGGAAGAAAAGGGAATCAAAGATGTGATATTTTTAAGAGGAAGTAATAATTTTATTATACCAGCCCTCACCCTTAGGGAAAGCCTACAAGTGACAAGTTACCTCACATCCAACACAGAAGCAGCAAACTTCAAACTAAATACATGTTGGGAACATTTGTCTGAGTTTAATTTAATTACGTTAATCAATTAGACATGCTGAGAAAAATGGTGGTTGGCACCAGTGTCACTAAGGGACTTTCCCAGGGATTAGGGTTTCTTGCTGCTATTCCAGCCTTGAGGAGGTTAGTGACTGCCCCATGGACGGAGGAGCAGCTGGTCAGTCATGACATGTCCTCTAACGCAGGGCTGGCTTGTCAAAAATTGAGTACCAAATTGAAGTTCCCGGAGCAGAGAGGGCAGAACCACCTGAGCAAGCTTTGCCGGAGGCAGCTTGGTTTTGACGACAGCAGTGCAGCATGCAGACAGCTCTCGACTTGGCTGGACCCTGCCTGTCCCCACTGCTGCGTGCGGAGGTCTCCCAGACACAGTTCCCAGTGGTCCTGGGTCTGCTCTTACTCCACGCAGCACCACACTGGGTGTCCCTGCAAGTCCAGCACAGTTAATCTGCCACCTGATTCATTGCTATGTGAATACTCAAGAGCTGACTGTAATATAATATGATCTTCTCAAAACAGGATTTTATCACTTTTTCCCTTTTTATAGTATGGGAGTGACATACTTGTTCCATTTCTCTTAGGTATAGGAATCTTAGCCTGTTGCACTCAAGTTTCTAACTCTTTCTCCGTCCCTACCTATGAATCATAGGGTTTTTCACCTCTTGCTCCACTTACGCATAACACACAGCTGGGATACTTCTTCGTTTACACTATTTTGCACGTCTTTCAGAAGTGCTGCCTATGCTACCAAGTCAACACACATCCCCCACAGATGTTAGAGCTCTTAAGACCCAAAGAGAATGTGTCTGAGAAAATTCAAGAGCAGGACATGGGAAGAGGCAATCTCTCTTTTCTTCACTCCTAAGGAGAATAGCAGCAAGTACAGAAGCATAAAATTAAAACCAAAGCTAACACGCAAGAAAAAAAGTAAGCATCTAGCATTTGACAGATAGACAGGACCGACAAATAGACAAGACAGACATGGTTATGGCATAGAAAGTGTTCAGATAAATAATATTTATTCTAACGCTTCATCATGAGCATATCAGCTAGACACTTTGTTGGTAGAGAGAAGAGAAAAATAAAATTTATCTTGCCATTTTTGCTTTACTAGGGAATATGTAACAGTTGGCAGTGTAATACACTTTTTATTTTCATGAGTTATGGATGTGCATGGCCATCCCTAAAAAATTGAAATAAAAACTGTATTACACCGCCAAGTCTCATATATTATATTTATACTATACCAGAGGAGGTGTCTGCAGAGCAACTATAGATATAAACTTTTATTATATCTATAGTTTCTCATGTTATTAGTATAGTTGTGAAAATAATAGGATTTACTGAAGGCTGTTATTCCCCCTAGCATCACTGATGTGGTATAAACAATATATTGACCTTTTGGATACTTTTGTACCATTGCAATGGATTTGAAAATGTGGTCACCTGACGTGAATAGCCTGAGCTCTTGTCCCCTGTCTAAGGCAATGGGCTGATAGTACCTTTGTAAGGCAACATTCAGATTAGCCTCATAACATACACCCTGGTACTACCCACTGCACTTCCCTTTTCTCCTTCCGAGTGTGTGGGGAGTACTAACCAAACTCCAGCCCATTAAATAAATGCAGAGAGGGTGTGAAGGCCCCAGGCTGCACCAGACTGCTGTCTGGCGTAGTGCTCCATCACCATGCTTAGTTTCCTATAGGAGAACGACACAGAAATTTGCCACTGAAACAGCTAAAGTCCAGATACCTTGTTAAGCAAGACCTTTGCAAGATCTTTCGAGGTTTTCCAGGTGGCATTCATGCTTCTTGACTGATTTCTCAGCTTCCCCCCAAGGCAAAGCCCTTGTCTTGTGGGGATGCGTTGGCTGGTCCCTTTTCCTTAGCTCTACAGAGAACAGCAGAAGAGCAGTCATGAGCAAGCACCTACTCAGTCCTGCCAGGGAGGTCCCATGGTGATCGACACTACAAAGCCACAGCAAAGGATACACACAGGAGGAGCCTCTGGGTACTGGATCAGCCCTGCTGATGGGCACAAAGATGTTAGGAAAACCATGGACGAAGAAAGCTGCCACAGATGCTCATTGTAATGTGGGTGTGCTCCACTGTCCTGCACACATTATAGAAATATAACCTCTCTCCGATGCAAGGGAAATACACCCATTGACACATTGCCTTTGCTTCCTGTAGGTGCACAGAGGTACCTGCCCAAGTTTTCTGAGCTCAGAGGCACAGAAGAAGCCAGGAGCACCTGTTTACTGATGGGAAATGCCATTAGAAACAGGTCTGGGAGAGCAGCGTATTTATAGCCTCACACAGCACCATATGGTGCATGGTAGCAGAAATCTTCAATTGAGATAGATGAGCAAATGCAAATTTCAGCTTAGGTTTGATTTTTTTTTAATTATTTTTTTAGCAATCATTTTATTTGATTTGCTCTCCTTGTCTCTGAGTGCTCAGGCTGACTTGGTTGTATCTTGCCCCTTGCATTCTGGAGAAGCCTGTAGGGGCATATAGCTTTAATTGTCTAAATAAACTTATATCCACTGGAAGAAGGGGACAGGGAAGCATGGAAGAAAAAATATGCCTGGGGATGACAGGCTGAGAAGCTGAAGTCAAAAGGACACATAGCTCAGGCCCCTAGGACTGGAAAAACAGCACTTAGAAATTTGAGGTCAGTCGCGCCAGAGGCAAAACTGATTTCTTTTTAATAAAGCTTAATTGTTTATATTAATACATGAACTTGTGCACAGTGATTCAACTCACCTTTTTAGCAGATCTTGAAAGGAAAATTTTTTAAACCTTTTTTTTTTTCTTTTTGGCAAGTGTATATCTGGGATTATGTCTGTAAATGACATTTGGGTTTATAAAGGGCTGATGTAGTCCTTCGAAAATGCAGCAGCTACCTTGCTATTAATGCACATCCAGCTCAACCCAGAAGAGTCTTAATTTCCTACCCTATTGCCATTCCCCTGTTCATCGATTTAAAACCTGTGTAGCTTAGCTCCTGCTCTTTTCTATAGCCCCTACAAGTTCAAATCCTCTCAGAAGTGGCTACGGGGCACTGCCTTTTACGTCAGGATTTTACCAGCCTTGGCTGGCCCAACCCTATGCCACCACAGTGCAAGTATTCGATAATTCGTGCTAACATGAAATCCTCTAAACTAGCAGTCCTATAGCAGTCCTAGTAGTCTTACATCAATCTTTGCCACCTTTCTTCGCACCTCAGCTCAAGAGATACCAGATGGAGAATGAAATTACACCCTCCCATGTGACCATATTTCTGGGTGAGGACAGAAGTGTCTGAGGAGGTCTCTGCAGTGATGCCTGCAATGGTCCAGGTCTTCCTTGGTGAGCAAATAACATCCTCCAAAATCTGGGGTGTTTCAGTCTGCCATCACACCACACACCCCTCACAAGCCACTTGCCAAAATGCAAAGGACATGCTTTTGTTAATGTGTTAAGGTAGCTGATGGCTCACCAAGAGGCCTATGTAACGATTGTAGTTTTGCTGATTTATTAAGTGCCAATGGTGTTTTAATACTGTTTGTGTTTCAGAAATAAAGATAGTCACTGCCCTGAAGGCTTACAGTCTGAAAGACAGATACTCACAATACACAACTCCCTATGGATACTCGGAAGAAAGATTTTTTTTATTAAGGAGCTATTCTGATTTAATTTGCTTCTTTAATGTGATATTGGAGCAGTGTGGGGTTGAGTGTCAGCCAGCTGAAAACAGTCCTCTGCTGGGCTGCAAAGACTGCAAGAGGAGTATCAGCATGTGGAGAGAGGGCTGCCCCAGTCTGACTCGATCAGAGTTTCAGGACATGGGGTTTTGGTGATTTACTCCCTGACCAGCAACCTCCATCAACCTGCTGCTTACCGGGGATTCTCACTCATCAGCCCAAGCCAGGAAAGTTAAGCTACAAGGAATGTGTTAAACTACAGTTTGGTGTTAAAGGACATGATGGTGAAGTGACGGGAGTCTGTGGCTGTTTCACAGCAGGGTGGTTGAAGCAGGAGGTGTATGTGGTATGGGGAGGCAGAAGGGCTTAAGATTTTATAGGCCCCTCATGGACAGAGAATTTGGCACCCACCTAGAGTTTATGTTTTGCTCTGCAGTCAGTATCCCCGGGATGGATGAAGTTGATGGAAATGGACTGATATTCATCCAACCTCTCTGGCCTGGAGAGTGCTCACATGCTGCCAGAGAGCAGTAATCCGGGAGGCAAAAGGGCATGGGGTGGTTCCTCCGAGAGGTCCCGCATCCAGGCAGCTGTGCCTGCATGTGCATCCGGATGCATGCACAGATGTGTGAGCCTTTGTCAACCTCTGTGAGAAATAAAACAGCCTGGAGAGTCAGGATTTTGAGGGGCTAGAAGCAACTTCTGCAGCAGTGTGTGAGGTCAGCTCCTGTAAAAGGCGAATTCAGGCAGGCATCCCTCTCCGGTGTTTCGTGGGGCTGACAAAGCTGCCTTCTGCAGAGCACGCATGGCTTCCACTTGTGTCCCGTGATTCTGCTCAGGGCCCAGCACTCCCACACAGAGCAAGCTATGGGGGGAGAGACATTAGTCCTTATTCTTTCACTTAAACCAGTGCCAAAATCAATTTTGAAAAATTATCTCAAAGTTGCTTTCAACTCAGTCCGGGTGTTTCTTTACTGCTAGAATATCACCCCATACACTGAAATCGTTATTACATCACACTAATCTAATTTAAATGCATTTTTACTGTACTTGGTTTAATGAATGTGGAATGTGTCACTATGAAATTGCACCATTAATTTGATAAATAGGACTTGAAGGTATAATTTTTTCCAGCATTGCAGACTAATGAAGCTAAAATACATATATAATAAGAAGTGTAAATAATAAATTATTCTTAGGAGCAAAAAAATTAATTAGATCTTACCACAAATTGCATCTCAATGTCAAAGTTTTTTTACACTACTGACTTTCAAACTAGTTGGAACATGACTGTGATCCTTGGAAAGTTTCTCAAGTAATTACTGTGTGTACACGTATTTGGGAATATACCTTAAGAAATTACTTTAGTTCATACCGGTCCTTCACATACAGCTTTCTCATATTCCCTGCCATTACACTTGAATTTTAATAGCATTTAGAGGCATTCCTATTATGATTTGTTCTAAATTTCAGCATTTTATTTATTCTTCAAGATTTGAGGAATTTTTTTTTTTTTAAATCCGACACCGATGAGAGAGCAAAATTAGGACATACTGCATGCAACTTCTCTGCAAAAGCGACCATGCCCCCGCAGCTAGATCACCGCTTCTGCTGTTGAAATCAATGGGAGTTTTTGCCACTGACTTCAATAGGAGAAGAGACTACTGTACAAAGCACGCTACTTTTCACCGGTAATGGGAATGTCACAGCGGTGCCATTCAGGAAGGAAACCAAGTGGAGGGAAATTAAAGAGGAAACTCCAGTCTTGCGCAGTTTAGTTGCTGATAGCTCATCTCGCTCAGCCTACTGCACCCTCAGCCGGTTACACAGTGCTGCCTGGTTTAGCATTCTCTGTCTCTTTGTCCTTTCTTATTAAGACCACAAAGAAAGGTTTTATCTCACTCCTCTGGAAAAGAAAGCACCTACAGATTGAAGAGATCAGGTGGCATTTCACCTCTAGTTTTCTTCGTTCCCAGCTGGAGAGCTTTCAATACTCCACACAGCCAACTATTCTCTGACTATTCTATAGCTAGATGAAGGACCATTGGCCAAAATGTCATCTTTAACCTTATTTTCTATTCCTAGTCTGTAGTTTAACAACCAACATTTTTACTTCCCGTTGTTTGATTTGCAGCCAAAATTCTGACGTGTTATCAGTTTTGTTGCCAGATAACACATTAAGCCTTACTAAGGGGTAAACATAATGATCTTCATTAAACCTTCTGAATGAACCCACCCCCTGCTTCTTCAGGTGGAGGAAGGCATTGACAAGGAACACTGCTGAAGTGTCTTACAGCTATTTTCCCCTTGCAAGCAGGATGAGGGAGAGATGAGTGGCAGCTTTTAAAGAAGGAAAAAAGTTAGATAAACATGAAAGGGTTTGTGAGATTTCTTTTCTTAATAGCAAAGTTTTCCAGCAATAAATCACAATTCAGTCCATGCCATTAGTTTTGGGGGCATTATATCCCCTCATTAAAGTGCATAAACAATTATATTTATTGAAGGTAATGTACTGTGTAGTGCATTATAACGACACTCATTAACATATGTAATCATCATTTGAATGGGCTTTACTACAATGTAAACTGATAATGGCATGATTACCCACTGGGTTATTAACTTTTCAGTCCTAAGATAATAAAAGGTGATACAAGAAACAAAAAGCACATGTGCATTGCCCTTCACATGTGATTTATGTGTTTCACTGTGGAGCTATGAACACAGGTACCCATCATTGGGGAGACTGGCTCTTTATTGCACATTGTATTTGACAGAATAATAAATGCAGCTGAATGGTTCTTGGGTGGGCGTCTGGGGAAAAAAAGTCCTGTGAATAAGGCAGCCACTACTCCAAACTGCAAGACCCAGCAAAGGAAATAATTTTGTCTGTCTCTCTGTCGCTGTCTCACTGGCATTCTGTGGCTTACAGATCTTCATATGCTCTGTCAGACTTGCACAGATTAAGGAAAAAAAAATCCATCTTCTTTATATGTTTTTCCTCCTCCCTCCTTCTCAGCCCACCACACGCTCCTCTCTGCCTGGACTGTAATTGCTGGTTATGAGAAAATGAAGGGATGTGCTATGTTAAGGTACCTGTGTGCTAAGGTATTCATATTATGCTAAGTGTATGCTTGTATCAAACAGATGGTTTCAGGTATTGAAATGTAGCTTAGCTGCAGTATCAGAGCATAGATTTATCAGTTTGCTGGAGCTTCTCTTCTATAAAATGCCTATTTGGAGGCATCAGAGGTATTATAAATACAGCTTATTTGTGTAATTTATCAGCCCTCTCTGGGATTTGTCTCTATGGAATCTTAGTGCCTTAATTTTAATGAATGAATCTGAGTTTGTTTTAGGAGGGGATGAGTTAAGAAATATTAAAATAAAAAAGACTCATGAGCAGCCATTCAAAAAAGCACCAGTTACCAACAGACAGGGCCTCTCCAACATTAAGTGGCATATATATGCTAAAGTGAAAAATGATGCATAAGTCTGCAGTGCCTATGGTGAATTGAAATACATGGGATATGCCTGCTGAGACATTGTAGCAGTAGTAGGACCCATTTCTCCACCATACGTTGACTTGCGGAGAAGGTGCAGATATGCTAATAGACGATATGAGTTTGCTCTGACACAGTGCCAGTGCAGAAGCGAGTGGAGCCAGCAACTTGAGAGTTCCCAAGTGGCACAGAAACAGTCTGACAGGTCTGAGCCAACTCTTGACTGTTGATAATATAGAGGGTGGGACAAGGACAAGAATGGGGGTGGCCAGAGCACATCTGGGTCCAGCTGCTTTGCACACCTTCAGAACCACATGTAATAAGGTGCACAGCTTTGCAGCTGTGCCGGTTGATATTAGCAGCCAAACAGACCTAGCCACAAAGAGGCAGCATAAAAAAACCATGCCCAGAAAAAAAAAAAAAAACCAGCCCACAACCCTGAGTTTGGTGGCAGATATGACCAAGCAGAGAAACAGAAGGGAACACCACTGAAGAAGAGTTAATACTGCCATTAAATCATATTCATGTTAATAATAGTCATCTCTTCCTTTGGACATTGTTTGAAACAAAATTGTTTGGAACTTCTATTAGCTTGGCATTCCTTTAAGGAGTCCTCTGTCAGTCCCTGGCCCTTGAAGAGGCTAAATATCTGCACTTTCAGCTCTCCATGGAGTTCTAGAAAGCTCTGGGATGGTTTATGGTTTTCCATTAGCCAAGGGTCTAATAGAGTCCTGAGATCCGTTAAGTGGGAAATTCTTCTCATGGAAAGCAATATACCGTAATTCTTTGCTAAAATCTAAGCCCACACTAGAAATTTGAGCTTGTGGTAAAGACCAGGGTGCAGGAAGTTTGTGCAGGAAATTACTTCATACTGTTTGTTATTGGACTATTTATCCACGACTTTTTAGACAATAGACGTGATGGACTGGGTTCGCTCTTGAACCAAATGGGGCAGATGCTCATTAGATGACTGGCCCTGTGGACAGGAGCTTTAAATCATGTCCTGGTACTGCAAATGCCTCGTTAGTGATTTGGAAACTGCTCAGGGGCTAGGGAGAATGAGAACACCCTTCTCTGCTCTGGTGACAGCATTTTTCCAGATCAGCTGTACTCATTTAGGGAGCCAGCAAGGGCTGTGAACCTTGCACTGCTCTGACCTCCCCCGGGCTCAGGCAGACTTTCTGCCGCGGTAGTGCCACAAACAGCAGACGTGAATCAAACCTATTGTTCTTTCCTGGCCATGCTAACCTGACTTACTCCTGTGACTGAACTGCTCCTACGGTGAAAAATATAAAGTAAGAGAAATACAGTATGTGAAAATACTCTATACTATATGAAAGCTCAAAGAATCAATGGCTGCTTTCGCTGTTGTCAGTTCCAGCTGATAATATCAATGCTTATTCCCACAATCTTTCTTTTCTTACTTTCAGTTGTTCAAATGTATGTTTTAGCAAGAAGATTAGAGATAAAAATCATTACGTTTGATAGCATTTACAACAACTTGGCAGTTTAAAGGTCTCTGTATTTCCTTCAAAGCATCATCCAGTATCATGGGTTTTCAGATACTTCACTATTCAGTAACTACTGCATGAAAACAATCTGTGGTTTAATTGAAGAACTTTTAAAGAGAGGAAAGTAAGGAGAATTAGCATATGCCATGCAGAAGTTTGTCTGCAGTTAAGCCTTACCGTCTCTCTGGCAGCGCTGGAAAGTCAACTGATTTCAAAGGTCTGACCCTCCCCAGGGCAGTGTGCTCAGCCCCCCCTGGAGAGGAGGAAATACCTGGCATTGCTCTGGAGTAATTCCTGCTGCTTCATATTCACAGCAGCGCTGACCGCTTTGGGGACAGGGGGAGCAAATCCCCTGCAGCTACTGCAGAAGTTGTGCTAACAGAGAGGTGTTCAGAATGGGTGAAGGGAATCAAAACTGGGTAAGAGACTAACTCATATGGTGGGCTTGTGACACTGTGCTTACATAGCCCAGGTTTCAGAGCAGCGCAAATACTGGATTTACTTGGCTCACCAAAGCAAATTGCGGGCAAGCATTTACTGATGAGAAGGGGATGCAAAACCTGCCTCAGCCTGGCATCTGGTCTTTGACCTCAGATAGTTTTGTAGTCCTTTGTTGCAGGGAACAACCGTCAAGCAACTTGAGGTTTGTGGTTAATCCAGGCAAGACTTGAAAATGAAAGAAGGGAGGACCTCATGATAGTTTTCACGCTAAGGAGATATTTTCTTTCCCCTTGTGCCATTGTTCCTCTTGTTTTCAAAGTCTCAACACAAATCTAAGAGCTCTGCATGAAAGGTACAGTAGTCTGGGTATA
Organism: Scopus umbretta; assembly: GCA_013400535.1. NCBI lineage: Eukaryota > Metazoa > Chordata > Aves > Pelecaniformes > Scopidae > Scopus > Scopus umbretta. Next base: position 33,350 of record VZTL01076261.1, read on the forward strand.
ATTACCACAGCTGCCACAGATGGCTCATTTTAACAAGAGACCCTAGGTAAACCTAGTTGTTTAGCCTGCAGCATAAACAAAAAAATATTCTACTTAAACAAGTGGATCTGGGTCTGCGGAGGTGAAGCTCAAATCTGCCTTGCTAAGTTCTGTCATTAAAGAAGTGCAAAAGACGTTGATGGGACATGGGTCAGTTCAAAGCTCTGTTTTAATGTGTACCTGGGTAGTCTCTGAGGAGGAGGAGGTCTGGGTGTTGGGATGCACTTTGCCCTTCAGCTGAGCTCCCCTGAGCACTGCCTGTGAAGAGCAAAGCATCCTCCATTCCCCAGGAAAGGAAGGGAATAGAAGGAAAAGGAAAGAAAATTTTAAAACTGGTGAAAATTTCCAGTGGCATCTACTTAGTCCCTCTTACAAATCTCATTTCAGGACAAATAGTCCAAAGATCACATTCCATTGTACGCTACTAGTTGCACACTGTCAAGTTCAAGGTTAGTATGGTTTGTGGATAAAGAACTAGAAATACTCCTCCTGCCTGGCAAACAACCAATACTCCAAATCAGGTCAAAGAAGATGAGGGTGTAGGAGACTCAACAGTGAGGACATTAACACCTAAACCTGCTTTTCTCACAGGAGAAAATAAGAGACAAGAAATTATTTTTAGCCTTCTGTATCTGTTCACATTTGTGAACTGGAGCTCCAAATCAATACACATATTCTTTCTGAATGCTCACAAATTGATATCTGCAGGATACCTTTATTCCTTCCAGCCCTGTATCTCCAAGTACATCAGCAAACTCTCCTCACAGAGGTCCTGCTGGCACCAGCTCATTAGCACGGAGCTACTAATTTTCCTTTCCCAGACCCCTCTGCTTCTTCCTCTGCCTGAAGATAGTCATTAAACTTTCAGTCATTTAGACCCATGTTGAAGAGGCCATTTTTATTTTCTCCTCCAGAAACTATTGCCTTTCCTGGGTATCTAGGTGGCATTTCCTAGGTACACTGCTTAGCTAAGCCCATGCTGTTGACCATCTCTCCCCCTCTGTGCTTCACTGCTGCAGCCATTCTCCTGTCAGTCCTACCAGTGCTGCTGCCACAATTGTCCACTCCAGCTTCGTGCTTCAGTCACTTTACCTGCTGCTTTGGTTTCTTTATGGACTATTAAAATACATTTCCTGAATATTCTACAAACACAGAGATGGACTTTTCTGGTCTTAACACCAAGGGCAATCACCTCTTCCACAGGTCTTACTTTTCCCACAGGACTGAAAATCCCAGCCTGGCAGCCTCCATCCATCTGTCCATTCATTCCACCAGCACCTTTTCCTCACAGCTCCCCAGTGAGGTTGATAGCCCCATGCTACATCCTCCTCTAGATCCCATATTATGACACGTGTCCGTTAAACAACCTCACCCTAAGACCTCTCGAGGAAGCTTACTACATAATGGATGTGTCTCCTTTTTTTCAAAAAGCAATGACAGCCTGCAAAGGTTTTGTTGTGTGTAAGATGAGAAGTAAGAGGTTTATGTTATAGCAAGAAACATTCAGGTTCATGTTAATGGTAAGGGAAGAGTACACGTTAAGAAGCTGCCTCAGAAGGCTGTAAATTCTCCATCAGTGGAGATCATTAGGAACAAGTTGCAGAAATATCTGTTAGTGATTAAATAGTTAGAAATGTACCTGCCTTAGGACAGAAGAGTGTATGGGATAACATCATAGGTCCCTTCCAATCCCATGACTTCATCATGTCGTTCAAATCTATGTGAACATGTGTGCGTTTATCTATCACTCTCTTTTTCTTTGTACTCTTCCTTTAGTGTGCTTTTTCCCATTTTCTGTTCCCTGGCTCTCTTTCAATAACCTTACTACTTATTTCACCCAGCCCAAGAGGGGCCTGGGTCCCTCTTGGGACTCCTGGGCATTACTGTAACAGAACCACAAAGATGTAATAACATTAAACCTTTGATTCATTCCCTATCCTAAGCTGTTGTGCTAGTGCTGCTGTGTGCCGATGAAGCAGCTGCTTTTTTTTTTCCTTGGTGAAGGGATTCCTGCATACAGAAATTTTAGAAAGCATTTGGGCAGTCCTTTGGGAAGAACAGCACTTAATAAATGTAAATTATTATTATTATTTCACCAACAGGAGTTGCAGAATCTTCAACTGGTCTCTCTGTTTTAAGAAAATATCCAAGTGGGAAATTAGTGGGATGTGGTCACACTGGGCCATGTGAAAATTAAATTCTAGCAAAATGAACTGAAATGAGATTGATCATTATATGCTAAGGCACCACAGCCCTGCCATACTGTAGCTGTCAGCAGTAAGACAGGAGAACTCTCTCTGACTTCTGCTACTCCTGTAAACAGTAAAGGCAACAAAAAGCTCATTCAGCCTGATTCACTGGAGACCTCTTGAGAAATCAGAAAGGCAGTCGGCTACAATCTGAGTCATTTCTTTGTGTCTTTCTTTATACAACTGTTTTCTGAACTCTGCATAGCTGACCCTGCTGTGACATCCAAGGCTGGAGTCTGGTCTTATGCAGAATTGAACTGCAATAAGGGTTTATTTTTAGGAGTCATTCCTTCTCTGGTGGTTTTAGATGTTCTCAGAGAGCTTCAGACACCTGGGCTCTCTTGTGTGTGGTACCTCTTCAAGGAGTTTGGCCCTGGCGTAGCTTTTGGAAGAAGCCCTGGGCACAGCTTCCAGGGCTTCAGGTCACAGGCAGCCCTCTCTGGGCAAACCGCTGCTCAACCTGGGGACTGGTGGTCAAGTGAGGTGGTCACAGCACAGGGTCTGCCACTGGGTCCTGCACCGCCAGGGGCTGTCTAGGATGGGGAACTGAGCATGGGGTGAGCATCAGACCTTATTGTGCTCCCAGGGCAATAAAAATGCCATAGACGTGTTGGGGAGGTGGGGAACAGGGTGACCTCAGGAGGGCTGTGCAGGGTCAGCTGTTGGACTGAAGTCCCTCTGTAACACCTAGATAGACAAGAATGCAAAAATGTACTCAGCTTTCTCAACACATGCTGCCACAGGGTGGGGGATAGGAGCATATTTGTCACCTTCCCAGCCCTGCAGACAATGGGGGAGGATGCCTTCCCCCCCCGACATGGAGCTCCATCATGGCACCGAGAACTGTCCTGCGTGCAGCTGTACCAGGCACCTGTGCACAGCACCCAGGAAACACGGCTCCACCTGTCTTGGGCTGGCTGCTCTGGGATCTCGCAGAAATCCAGCAAGAAGGTTGTGAGAGAAACAGAAAGGAGGAATGGGTTAAGCTGGTATGCCAACAGACCTCTTATCTGAGAAGGCTTTTCCTTTTTCTTTCTTTTTGTGTTCCTGTCTTTTATTCACAAAGATCCACAATGTGCAATATGTATGTACATGTATATGGAAATATTAGACTTGGATATGAAAATATGGGCTGCAGGAGCCTGTGGACAATGCTCCCTTTTTAGTTGTTATAAAAATGAAAATAATTGTGAAAGCAGAGAGAAATCTGCAGCTGCTCCAGGCTATTCATACCATAAGAGATCCCATCAGGCCTTCTTTATTGTTGCAGTTTTGGCAAATTATTTTCTTATCACACACAACCTATTCACTTCTGTTCCTGGATAAGCACTTAGGCTCATAAAGCAGTGGGTCAGCAACAGTTTAGCATAGAGCACATGGAACTGCTGACCTTGGGGACCACTGGTGCCTGCCCCTCCAAAAAGCAGCAACTGGAGTCAATAAAAAACTGGCCAGGCCAGTCCATTAGTGAGCCCAGCTCTGTCACTGCTCACATGGCTTACTCAGTGGCTGTGTAGCCTCCTCCTCCTCCTGCCATTGTGTCTCACCTTATGAAATGCAATCATCGCTCCATCCCCAGGAAAGCAGGATGTATAGCTGGCTGCTTCCCTGAAGAGGTGCATTTTCCTAGGGAAGGCAAAAGTACCTATACGTATGTATATACGCCTATATGCACTGTGTGCATGATCGCGCCCAAGGAATGTGTGATATAGATTAGATCAGCAGCAGTGCTGCGCTGTCTCCAGGCCAGGCAATGAGTTTATTGTGCCCAACACACATGTGCACTGGACAAATGCTTTGGCATCTTCAGCGTGGGCAGAGAGCATGCTGCTCCTATTATACTAGCCCATTAGGGAAGCAATTTGAAGAAAAATATTTAGCAATTTGGAAGGAAGCAAGGTTCCAGAATGGCTTGTTTCTGTGTGACAGCCTGCCATGTACAGATGAAAGGGAAGGCTTATAACAAATTTTCATTACCCGCAAATAAAAAAAAAAAGCAACAGCAGGCAGAGCAAGTGCTTTCAGGCTGAGAGGTGTGGCCAGAAATCCCCCCAGGAGACCACAAAGGAGCCTCAGCAAAATAAATCAATCAATCTATCAATCACTTACACTTGCATAGCGCCCTTTATGAAAATGGCAATCAGTGCCTGACAGCCTGTCAGACTTTGGCCTTCAAGTCTTTGCCTCAAAACTAGTCATTAAGTTCACCAAAATACAAGCTACAGCTCCCTGCTCTCACTCGGTGTCCTTGCTCACCTTCCCTAAGCTGCCATGATTTTTCCATAGAAAACTCTGCTCAGAGCAACTGTGACCAGGGTAGGTGATACTTTGCAGCAGAGGAGGGTCTGTAAACAACACAGGCATTTCAGATTTGCTTTGTTCCCATTCTCTTCTGCAAATCTGGATCCAGCATTTAACATCTGATCTTGTCCTGCAAGAAGCAGTGCCATTGGAAGTGGAGCACATTGCTCCAGTACATGTAGTGTCTTGCAACGCTCACCTTTGCTCAGGAATTTCTCTCCAAAGCAGAGTTCAGGGAGCAAATAAAATACCACTGTAGAAAGATGTGTCCACTAACACACCATTGCTCATTGCAGTCATATGGAAAACTGCCTGCTGTTTGTATAGATGAAGGTATCCCTCTAGATACAGCTTCTAGGTATGTCAGTCATTTAGCTCTTGCGCTGAAGTGTGGCACAAAACGTTCACCTGCTAGCCTACAGCTCCTCCCCAGCCCAAAAGCTAACTGAATTCTCTTGGCTAAATCCCCACACATGTAAAACTCTCTCTGTTTTTAGAAGAAGCACAAGAAGTGTAGGCTGAGGCTGAGGCTTTAGCTTAGAATCATACAATTGTTTAGGTTAGAAAAGACCTTTAAGGTCAAGTCCAGCCATTAACCTAGCACTGCCAAGTCCACCACTAAACCATGTCCCTAAGCACCACATTTACATGTCTTTTAAATACCTCCAGGGATGGTGACTCAACCACTTCCCTGGGTGGCCAGTTCTGATGCTTGGCAACCCTTTCGGTGGAGAAATTTTTCCTAATGTCCAATCTAAACCTTCCCTGGTGCAACTTGAGGCCATTTCCTCTTGTCCTCTCACTAGTTACTTGGGAGAAGAGACCAACACCCACCTCACTACAACCTTCTTTCATGAAGTTACAGAGAGCAATAAGGTCTCCCCTCAGATTCCTCTTCTCCAGGCTAAACAACCCCAGTTCCCTCAGCCACTCCTCATAAGATTTGTGCTCTAGGCCCTTCACCAGCTTCGTTGCCCTTCTTTGGACATGCTCCAGCACCTCAATGTCCTTCTTGTACCGAGAGGCCCAAAACTGGACATAGTATTTGAGCTGTGGCCTCACCAGTGCTGAGTACAGAGGGACAATCACTTCCCTACTCCTGCTGCCCACACTATTCCTGATGCTGTTGTCCACCTTGGCCACCTGGGCACACTNCCCTCTATATAACTCATATTGTTTTTGTTATTAAACGGAAGCAACACGGTACCTCTATGAGGAAGGTGTGTTGTATTCTGGCGGTCTCCGTCTACAGAACACCACTTGTGACCGGCTGCAACCTGGATTTAACTCCGTTCAGCACAACTGTTTGGGCCCGGCCAACCAGCTGGTTTTTTACCCAGCAAAGAGTACATCTGCCCAAGTCATGGGCAGCCAGTTTCTCCAGGAAAATGCTGCAGGAAATAGTGTCAAAGGCTTTACTAAAGTCCAGGTAGACAACATCCACAGCCTTTCCCTCATCCACTAAGCAGGCCATGTTGTCATAGAAGGAGATCAGGTTAGTCAAGCAGGACCTGCCTTTCATAAACCCATGCTGACTGGGCCTGATCACCTGGTTGTCCTGTACGTGCCACGTGATGGCACTCAAGACGATCTGCTGCATAACCTTCCCCATCACCGAGGTTAGACTGACAGGTCTGTAGTTTCCCGGATCCTCCTTCCAGCCCTTCTTGTAGACGAGTGTCACATTTGCTAACTTCCAGTCAACTGGGACCTCTCCAGTTAGCCAGGACTGCTGATAAAAGATGGATAGTGGCTTGGTAAGCACTTCCGCCAGCCCCTCAGTCTCCTTGGGTGGATCCCACCTGGCCCTATAGACTTGTGTGCATCTAAGAGGTATAGCAGGTCACCAACGATTTCCCCTTGGATAATGGGGGCTTCATTTTGCTCCTTGGTTCAGAGGGCTAGGTACTGGGAGAGCAACTGGTCTGATTATTAAAGACAGAGGCAAAGAAGGCATTAAGTACTTCAGCCTTTTTTCTCATCCTTTGTCACTATGTTTCCCCCTGCACCCAATTAAGGGTTTGTTGCTAATGTATTTATAGAAATATTTTTAATTGTCTTTTACAGCAGTAGCCAGATTAAGTTCCAGGTGGGCTTTGGTTCTTCTAATTTTCTCCCTGCATAACCTCATGACATCCTATCAGCTTCACTGATAAAAACAGGATTCAGGTACAGATTCTGGTTTAGAAAGTCCCCAGTCTGGGAACCTTCTGGTTTTGTGCTGTATAGCCTTTCACAGATGTTTCTTCTGTGAGTTTACCCTATTACATTTGGGACCTATGTATACTTTGGCCTCAAGATCCTGTAACTCCCAGTTTCTTCCTTTTGTTTATTTTCTGCTTGCTGCCTAATATTTTCATCTGATGACCACTTTTTCTTTCATTTTGAGAAGTAATGAACAGTAATCTCCATTTCCTCCATTTGCCTTCTGTGTGCTTTTATAGACCTCGGCCTTATCCCTCCTTGATCATCTCTTTTTCAGGCTAAGAGGTCCACCTCTATTTAATCTTTCTCATGTTCAGGAGCTGCTCCACAGGTTTGATCACTTTTTTTGCCCTCTTTTCTAAGTTTTGTGGTTTGACCGCATATCTTTTGAGATAGAAGGACAGAAAAGCATATACAGTTCCATGATGACGTTTACTGTTTGTTCTCTATTTGTTTCCCAGTAATGCCTAAAAATCAAATTTTTTTTCATTTTTAGACACAGCTAAACATTTTGAGCTGACATTTTCATCAAGAAAATCACACTGACTCTAAAACATCTTTTTGAAGTACCAAAGCTAATTTTGATCTCATCATCTTGCTTGTATATTTAGGGTATTTTTTCTATATATATGTTACTCTGTATTTGTTAGCATTGAATTTCACCTACTATTTTGTTACCTAGTTGCTCCATACTCAGTGTCATGAAGCTCTTCTGTATCTCATTGCAGTCAAGTTTGGGTTTTACTATTGAAGATAATATTGTACTATCAGTAAATGGCATCATATCCATTTTCATTCTCTGTTTTATGAATGTGATGCAATACAGGGTCTCGGCAGCATATCCTTGGANGGTGGTGTGCGAGCAGCTGTGTGGTGCTTAGTTGTTGACTGGGGTTAAACCACAACAGTGCTCAAAAAAAGTGCACTGTCATGGCCATGTGAAAAAGGATATGTCATCCCTACATACATATTTTCACAGCTTGGTGCAATACCACACCATCTTCAGCACCTCTCCCTTCCCCCTCAAACCCTCAACCTGACTGAGGATCATTACATGTCACAGGGCTGGCAAATTTGGCTTGGGAAGGGGGTGAAAAAGAGGCACCCACCCAGCATTCTTCCCTCCTGTACATTATTTACACCACAGAAAATACCTGTCCTTCACTGTAAACCATGCACCACCTGTAAGGTGAACCAACATGGTAGCTTGAATTCTCATTTAGATATGTGGCAGACAGCCCTTATTAAGTGTTGAATTTATATTCTACTTGATTATATGCAACTGTTTTGTGGGCCTGTGAAGAGAGACCTGTTACACTAGTGCCCACTCCCGGGAGTGCAGAGTCCTGTCTTCTCCTGTGTGTGATGCCTGAGATGCTGACATTGGCAAAAAACTGCAGCTTTACACTGAGGCATAAAGCTGGGGAAGGGAGAGAAGACTGGCTCTTCATTTATAAGATTAGAACTTACTAATACCTTCAGTAATATTTCCAAGATGTCCTTACAAGAAATATACAGGCAGCCATGACCATGGGCCAGAGACTTTTTTTTGGTCCAGTTGTACATATTTGTTCAGCATTTATACACAATTGTCTTCCCACTAGTGCACAGAAATGCTTCCACTTTCCTAGCCCCTTTCTCAAAAAGAAACACTGGTAAGGCTCACTGGTGATGACACTACATAAGGTGAAAAGCCTGAGGCAGAATTAGGGTCCCCATGATAATCTTTTGTGTTTAACACCTCAATTCACTTTCCCTCTCTGGAGATTTTTGAAATCTCCATTAATGATTGAAAATTCCATTGAGATGGAATTTCTAAAACTCTTTTTTAAGTGAAGAGACAGAAATCATTACTTTCTAATAGCTATCAATTAAACTTGAATCTTTTCCCCCTTCCACTTACATAATGTCTTCTGATTATGTGAATTCCTGTTTCTTTGCTTGCCTCTCTCGGCCAGTGGGTTTTGGCTTCCTTTTAGGCACTTACAGAAACCAAAATTATGCAAACATTTAAATAAGATAAGAACTTAGAGCCATTAATGACAAGTTTTCCTGATATTTCTCACCTTCATTCCTGTATTTCTAAGGACAAGACCCCTTGCCAAATATTATTGGGAGGATTACTACAAAAGTAGGGAGCTAAAATGTTGGACATACGTATTTGAATACTGTGTAAAGAACCAATTTGTGTGTGTGTGTGCATGTGTGTGTCTGTGGATAGATAGGTACAATACAGATAGGTTGGTAGGTAGATGGATAGACAGACAGATAGATAGATATTCATGAGATATTTTCCTTTGGATGGTAGAAATTTGAACAAAGCTTGGAGCCAAGAGAGTCTGTACAGAACAGAAAATGAAAGAGGAGAGAAATAAGAGGAAACATAGAAAGAAGAAAAAGACACAAAATAACTTCAGAGCAAGTGACATAATATTTTTTATTTGTCCTTTACTTCCAATTATATTTGAAATTGCAGAGTTGCTAGAATTTAATCACCCATGTTCTCAAAATAACTGCAGGTATTTAAAGCCATGCACCTCCTGCTTTTCAGAGGAAGCTGACCCCTGCTTTTATCAGCTATTAAATATGCTATTTTTAAAATATGTAGATTGCGCTATAAAGTAGCTCTGTTGGATTTCAGGCTTTTCATAATGTAGACATCAACCATGTTTAGCCGTATCTCACTTCTATCTCAGCTGTATTTTGCACTGTAGTTTCCTGATACTTGCAGTGGGTATAGATACTGTTACAACATGAATGATCTATGCATACAAATGAAACACTTTTTTTAAACTTCAAAGGCCACATTTTCAAAGCTACGCCTATACTACAGCCCCTGTACTTGCAAAAACATCTAAGCATACATGCAAAAAATGCTGGCCATGCTAAGGAGTCAGCCAATGAGCTTTGTTGTGGTTGCTGTGTATATAGCAGCACACTTGCATTACAGAGAATGTTCCTCCTTGGTCTGAGAACTCTACCTATGTATGCTGAGGAAAAAGGATGCAGGAACCTGGAAAGGCTTCTCTACTGTCTTTGCTTTGCCACATACTGCTGTTGCATGGGTTCCATCAAACTGAGCATGCATTCTTCTCAACATACATATATATACACATATATATGTATATATGTGTGTATACATACAGAAGTACTTACACAGGTAAAAATACATAAATATCAACTCAAAATAGAAACATTTATGTGTATGCTCATGCACATGTACATTCTCATACGTTGTCTGAACTCAAAGGCCAATACAGATACACTCTCATACATGAAAGTCACTCAATACCAGAAATCTAGTTTTAGTATTGACCTTGTGTCTGGGAATCAGTTTCTGGTCCAGCAAAGAGAGAGATGCTCCATTCTCAAAAAGTGTGCAGCCTAAAATGTTGCCAATGTGCTCTCAATGAGCTAATTCCAGGTGCCAGTCTATGAAAGGAAAAAAATACATTATTAGCGTGACGTACATGTACACATTGCTGGTAGATGATGAGTTTTAAATACGTCTGAGGAAAGGAGAATGCTGCCTTTTTTTAACTTCTGTATTCTCTCAATGCCTTGCCCAGTTTGTATTACATCTTCCTGAAAAAATTAATTTTGCCATAAGACTTCAACAATGCTGAATTTTCATTTCATTGAAGAGTGGAAAGCAGCAGACGAGAAAATAGAAGTCTGGTTTCTATTAGAAGGTTCATATGATGCCCAACTGGTGGAGAGACTAGTGTCTTTCCATAGTATGTTTAACATTTAAGGACCAGGAAAATGACTGTGGATTTTCTTCCTTTTTTGATTTTGAATTCAATTTTACAGTAATTATATTTCCTTAAGAATTCTGGTAGCTGAGTAAAACAGAGAAATCACCTTCTGACAGAAGAAAATAGAAAGTTGTTGCTGGAACCATTGGGGTTTTCTTAAATTTTTGGAAAAAAGATTAAAAACCTACAAATTCTGTTACCATTTTCAACTGTATCATCCATTCAAATGATGAACTGCACTTCCTATGTCTGTATTTACATCAGATGTTGATATGCCACCTTCCTACACGATTTTTAATTATTTTTTATTATATTTTCAGCCATTTTCTCTGTAATTTTATGTTTTATGTTATACTTTAGCTTCAATGAACTGCCTATTAGCTTGACGCTCTATATGGAAGATGATGCATTCTAAGATCTCCTCTGGGTACTCCATATAGTTCTGTTCCAGTGGTAGTGTTTTTATTTTATTTTTTTTCAACAACTTTTGATTCATTCTGTACATCTAATTTTCCCCACATAACATCAGTAAAAGAGAATATAGGAGGGGGATGGTATCCTCCAAACAGGGGGTCTCCCTCTTGGCTTTGATTTGCTTGGCAATCAGAGATTTTGTGTACAATCTCTCACAGCAAAAGGTGAGAAATGCAGAAGCACTGGCTTTTAACAAAAATACAGATGGCAGCAGGAAGTCTTCTCTGCCCAATTACAAGGTGATCCCAGTTCATTTTTATGGTTTGATTTTTTTTTATCACATATGTTTCCAAACACAGTCCTGATATCCTGTGGGGATGCTTTTGTAAAGAGCCAGAGCTTCTGATTTAAGGAGCTTCAAAAATAGCTCTCTGCCTCTTCTGTCTGGAAAAGAGCAGTCATGTAACAACACATTTATTCTCTTTGAAAAATAGAAGGATGTCAAAAGAAAAGTTCACAGTGAAATTAGGCTGATTTGTTTTGTGGTCCTGTGATTTTGGCTTCAGATGTAGGAGGGAAAAAACAACAGTTTGTTTAATGGGCAAAAATTACTATTAAAATGAATTTTGTGCTCAGAAAATTCCTTTGCCAAATAGGCAGCGTCATCAATTATACAAGACCCCTGGAAAAAAATACAAATAAAAAAGGCAAACTAGATATACATGGATGGATTTTTTTCTCTGTAGTCAGCATACAACTCAGCCCTCGTGTTCAGAGAGGGAAAACCTCATTAATTTTGATATAAATGATCAGCAGTTCCCACAGATTTCCTCTCTGTTGTGACGGATGCTAACTGGGAGTCTTCTAATATCGCCGTCGCCTAGTGAGAACAGCTCCGGCTGATGCCGGTTGGGAGGAGCTGCCATTTGGGACCTGGTGAGAAGTCATCAAGGCATTCCTAGGTGTGATTTTTTTTCAGGGAGGACCACCCAGAAAAGCACTGTGCAGGGTACCAGCAGAATTCACTCCGCAAATTTTGTACAGCTTCCTCCCACAGCATCATCTGAATAATTACATCCTGCATATCTGCATTAATGAATTCCCTCTCTATGAAACTCACAGAGTAAATTACCCAGATGGTGAAAGAGAATGGCATGGCCATCTTCCTCCTCAGCATGCTAAGTCAGCCCGACATGCATATAATGATGCTAACACAGGTGGGAGGTGGACACCCAGACGGTGCGGTGCTCATCCTCAGCATTTCCACTTGTGTGGCAAGTATGATTGTGTATCCCTGGAGACTTATTTCAAGCACACAGGGTGTACTACATAGTGTTTAAAGATAGACAACTTTCTCTTAATGATGTGTCTTGCACCCATTTGTGTTTCTCCAGCAACATTTCCCTTTTAAGCAGGTTGGATCCCTCTGTCCCGAGGTAGCATGCCATTCCCTCTCTCCCTCTCTCACACACAAAAATGTCTCAAACCACCATATTAGAAACAAAATACAAATCAAACCAAAAATTAAAACCAATTTGAAGGTCCTGTCTGTTGAAATGAAGACCTAGCACAGAATGCACAGTGTCCGCTGTGTCCAGGTGCCTGAAGGGAAGCACCCTATATTCTCAGTGTGGGAGGGGGCAGGTGGTTCTTGTGGGACTATCCGTGCTCCCTAACCTCTAAAATGGGGTAAAAAGTCAGGAAATCTGAGTTCTGATACTTGCTCCACAAACACACTTCCTCCATGATTTTGGAAAGTCATCAACAACCTCATGCCTCACAGCAGCAGGGTCAAAATTCACAGTAGCTTTAGGGTTGAGCCTGTAATTTCTCCAGGTTGCATCCAGCCTGTCTGTGGAGATCATAACACCATAGGTAGTGTTATCATTACACTTGCTTCCTAGAAGCCCATCTCCATTTGAGGTTCTCCAACAGAGGCCAATAGAAAAATACCAAGTATTACTAGTGATTTTTGATGGCACTGAAGACTTTAAAAAGATGTAAAAGCAAACCTAAAAGTCCACTCCCAAGAGCTCCCCATTGTTCTTTCCCTCCAGCCTACTGATTTCTTTACGTGGCATGTCCAAGAAAAGCACCATGATTATCTCCATAAATAATCAATGACTCATAATGTAAATAGTTCCAGGATATAGAAAAAAGCCATACAGAGCATAATCATTTACAGTGAAGTTAGCGCATTTGATAACAGTGTAGTGAATTCTTAAATAGTACAGCTAGTGAGAAATTTAGTAACCAAACTTAATAGAAAATACCAATACCTTTAACAGTTCTTCATGAAAAAACAAAGAACCTCTGAAATGTCACCTCAAAACATGGTTATGCCAAGAGGCATGAAAAAGCACACGGCTGGGCAATGGTAAGCAGGTAGAGCAGCTGTACCAAATTTTGGGAAAAGAAAACTGCTATCTGGGAAATGAGAAGGGATGAAAAATATTCCAGTATTTCAACCAGAAATTGAATGGTGTAGTACTGGGTGACATTTTTATACATGCTGCAGTCCCCACTTCAGTCACGAGGTGGTGTGTGAGGAGCTTGTGTAGGAAATGTTACGAGTTGTTGCTCTTAGGAAATGTGGAAGAAAGACAGAAAGGTTCTGCTGCAAGGAAGTGCAGGAGCTAATGCACTGAAATCTGTCATTGTCTTGAAACACATTTATTCAGACAGCACAGTAAACAAATTCATTTATTCATGTATGAACTGAGGACGGGAGCTTCAGTGCTTTGGATGTACCTCATATATAAAAGGCCCATTGATTTTCTGTTACCTAAAGAAACAGGAGGGAACAGGGAAAATATGGCTCTCCACAGTCAAGATTTGCACTTTTTTTTGTTCTTCTCATTGTTACGGTATTAAATGTAATATATGGGAATACATAAGAAGAGCAGAAGAGTCTCTTCCATAGTTCCTTCTTACATTGTTCATGTTCCATAAAGCAGCTGTTGGCTCTGTGTGTCTACCCAAAAATTGAGAGAAGGGCAGAGAGGGAGACCTGTGTGAGGAAGGGAAAATAGTCACCCTCTTCCAGGGCATCATGAGTACCACATGAATATAACTTCTAAATAATGCGAAAACATTAGGTTTGTTTTCACGGTGGATATACCATTGTCTCCCATGTGTTTTAATGAAGTAATAATGCTGCCTCTTGCTGGGAAGGTGGTATCTTGCTTGCATGAGAGCCCCATCCTTTTTTCTCTCCATTACATGGTGCAAGATTCCAATATGCAGTCATCTCCTCTGGGAGGTCAGCATAATCCAAACAGGAGAAGCGGTGATCTTAGAAATGTGTAGCATATAAGTCACTGCCAGAACAGCAATATATGTCAGGAACACTTGATATGTTATAAAAAGCCCTGTTTGATATTTTTATGATTTTTAGAGTTACACATGTCACACACAACATCTTGTTGGAGAGAGGTGAATAAGTTCTAAGTGAAAAGACCTCTGTGAAACTACTCCATGCCTTCTATATATTTATATACTCTCTTGCTTAATATTTGTTGCATAGTAAAATACTTACCTTTCGTCTTTCTGATTTGGGCACCACTCCAGCTCCTGCCAAAGTCAGCGGAAACTTTCAGATTGCAGGATCAAGCTCACAAATGCTTGATTTTGTTAGCTGGTACAAAGTCTTTATACATTACTTCAGCTAAACTTTCACAGATGTTGGAAACCAGAGTTGTTCCATTCCAAGGCAATGCACTGTAATGCCTAACACTGGTGCAGACTTCACCTTTATCTTGATGCCTGTGATGAAATTGTGTGTGTGCTGTTAATATGTATATAGCTAAAGGTAAAATATGAACCCCCTCTTTCAGCTGCTGGACTAACTGAAAATCTCCTACTAAAGTGAAGTCCCTTATAGGTTAGAATTACAATACATGAATAATAACACTTAGCACCAATACAGAACTTTTTCTTTTCAAAGAGCCTTAGAAACATTAACTGGTCTTTCCAGGCTCCCTGGTGAACTAGGTCGGTATCATTATTCCTGTTTCCACAGGGAGAAAGTGGGACAGAGAACCATGCCATTGGCCTGCATTGCCCTTTCTTGGAGAAATATGGAAGCACGGATGGATTCAGCAGAGCACCCACGTGCGTCCCCATTGCTTCTCTGCATCACTCCTTGTGAACTCTGCCACTGTGGATGTTTCCTTTCTATATCTGAGCAGTGTGAAGAAATGATGACACGTGCACAGAGGCATCCAGAGCCTGGCCAGGGTCTGTGTGAGAGCACTAGGAGGGGGTGAGCTAGTGCAACAAATGCAGGTGTGACAATAGCAGGAGCAGACATGGACATTTTAGCAACATTGTGGTCAGCCTGTGCAGCAACAAGAAGAACATTACCGGGGCACAAATGCTAGTGAAGGACTCAGTGCCTGGGACATTGGCCATCTGTGTTGTTTCTTCGTGCCCACTAGTGCACCACTCGCAGCTCCATGCTGCTGTGAAGACGTGCCCCACAGCTGAGCTGTGACAAAGCTCAGACACGCACCTATCAGCTTGTTTGCCCTTAGCTGGCAAAAGGAAACTCACCCCAAATCATCCAGTTCTCTGCACTTTGCTAGGGCTTGGCACAACTAATTTTAAATGATCCAGCCATTGCCACTTAGAACATGGGAAGGCTTCCTAAATCTTCATGGATCTTGCCAGTGGGAGGCTTTCTGTGCTCAGCTTTTTACCATTTGCTGGAGATGCTCTTCAAATTTTGTTCCACTGCTTTAACTCTCCTTACCCACATCCCTCTGTGCACATAGTTACCCACAAACCATTTCCTCATCTTACTTAACATAGCTGTAGAAGTGGTTATGTGGTCTTTCCCCTTCATCATCTATCTGTAGCATATCTCTACCTGAATGCTTGGGACAGGTTTTATGTATCTGCACCAAACTACCCACTGCAAACAAACACAAGTAGAATAAAGAAACCACACCACTATCCTGCAATGGTCTGTCCCTGTCTCAAATCCTTGACATCACAGAACCAGGGTGAAGCTTCAAAGTAATCCGTAGCCCATATCCTGGCGTGGCACTCTGCAGTGCGTGGTGTGGGATTTTTCCTGCTGCTGTTGTGAGACAGTGCCTGGCAGGTGGTGCTATTCTTCTCCAAGGTCTTTTCTGGCAGTGGACAGCCATGGTCCAGATCACCCACACAGCACTGAACAGTGATTAAGGAGATGTTGCACACCCGAAGTGAGGAAAAGCAGAAGCCAGACTTCAGCATATTAAAAATTATTTTCTGCAGGGCTGTGCAGAGCTCTCTTCAGAGCTTAGTGACAGAAAATCTCCCAGGGAGCTCTTACTTGCAAGAGCACTGACTGAGCTAACAAGCTGGGGGATGAAACGCTGTGGTTATCGAAAGGAAGTTGCATGCTGTTATACAGAAGGTGCTGTTGCACTGGATCATAAGGTTGGCCACTATGAAGGGATTCAGGGCTCCTAGGCTGTGCTGAAGCCACCGAGGAACCCATGTGTCTGTTCTCTGCCCTCTTCTGTCATGATTCATGAACAACTGATGTTGCAATGCTTTTTGCTGTGATGCTTCAAAGGCTTTATAGATAATCATGGATCACCATTATGTACGGTATCTTTCTAGTGGTATAGGAAAGCTGGTAATATTGGCACCTCTAGGAGCTCTGGGTGGGTTTGCTCCAGTGACCATTATGGAAATCTTTACTCCCATCATTTTGGGAGACCATCCCCCCTTTCTTTTCTGCTAATCCAGTTTACAGACTGTATTAGTGTGACAGGCAACCAGAAATGTTTCCTAGAAGCTGCAGATTACATTTGTAGGATGATGGTAAAACATGCATTTGGGAAGCTGATAGGTAGAGGAGGAAGGTGAACGTCACACCTGGAGCCTGATGAGTGCTATCAGCCTCCTGATACTGCATGCCCAGTTTCTCATGGCCTTTGTGAGGCCAGGGAAGGGAAACTGGAGCACACCTGCTAGGATTGGTTTGCTAAACTGAAGGAGAACATTTTACGTGGCCAAGGATGAGTCCTTGATGAAGGTTTACAGTTATACATAATCAGAGAGACAGGGCTGCATTGTATTCCCCTTTGCATTTTATGTTGCTTCTGAAGACAGCATGTGCTTTTACATAAGGCTTCATCCAGGATTATTGCACATCTCTAATCCATGTGAATGTGCAGCATAGTGGTGCAGGGATTTTATCAAGATTCATATGTCCATTTTATTATATTTTTTGTGGGGATTTTTACTGTACTGTGTAGCTGAATTTTATTACCTTCAGTGTGTGTATTTTATGGCAGTGATGCCAAGCATTTCAATGAATCGTGCAAGACTTAGACCCATGAATACAAAGACATCTTCAATGATTTTTTCACAAATAACATTAAATACACTAAACTGAACATTGTGGACAATCATTGTCTGAGTCCACATACTACTGTGCAAAATTAATAGTTATTAAAAAACCCCTGCAATTAGACAAACTGTCGTGTGCAAGTGGTCTTTGTTTCCAGAGCTTAGGTGCAGCTGCAGTATGGCTATTTATCTGTCTGTTATCAACATCTTTGATACAACAGTCATTTTCTCAGGTTTGTCTCCTCTTTTCATCAGGTTGCTGTTATGGGGGAGGGAAACAGAAGGAGACTAAAAAAAAACCTAAAGGAATGAGAAAAATTAATATTTTCCAAAATATTTTCCCCAAGCAGTATAACAATGCTTTCATCCTCATTCTAGAGTTTCATTCCCACAGGTCCACCACCCTTGTATGAGCTCAGGGCAGCTTTAACTGCTCTGGGCTTCTGCTCTGATGTTGCCCTCCTGAGCAGTATGTTTCCACTGTTTTCCTCCCTGTGCCAGCATTATCCCTCATGGCCACAACACAGTGTGCCCACGCAGGAAACCTGCAGACCTGGCTGAAAGCCAGTCACAGCTTTCTGGTGGGATAAGGAATGGGTAAGGTGTTTCCACAGCCCATTCATGTGGGATCTC
>VZTL01076276.1:0-13160 GCA_013400535.1 Scopus umbretta
ATTCATTATTCATTATGATTTAGATATGCTGCCAAGGTGCCTCATGGGAATTGCAGATCTGACACTTCACACTTCTAACTTCTTCTGTGGGGCAGAGTTCCTGCTGCACTTTTTTTATATTTTACAGAGAAGACTCAGCTTCTCTAAAATATCCATGAATATCAGCTCCAGCAGAGATAAATTTATATCCACGTTGCTTACTTTCTGAAACATCTGCCTTTGGTTTAGTCCTCATATTTTTGTCCAGGCTACCAACCATGCACTGCTTTCCAGTCAAGAGTTTTCTATTTGTATTTAATATGGTTAAACATTTATGCATATTATGTCATCTGATTGACAGAGAAGACAAGAGGATTTAAAGTCTGCTTAAAGTGAAATTTCACAGATTCCCCTACCAGAACAGACTGAATTTTACAAAAACTTAAAATAGTCACCTGCCCATGTTGCTCTTCCTCTCACACATACAACAAAAAAGGTATAAGAAGTAATTGGTAGGATTATCCCATGTGTTTTTTCCTACATTAAATCCAAGCCCAAGACATAATCAGTTTAAGAAAACATTTATGCTAGATAGCATAGTTAAAGAGGAAATCCATAACAAGTTAAGGATTTTCTTTAGATTAATACCATATTTGTTGCAATGTACAGAAAACTTGGCCAAAATGCACAAAGAAAACAGGAATGCAAGAACATCTGCAGCTTCTTGACTGATTCAGTAATTTGTCTTGAATCTCTTTGCACTTTGCATTGTGTTTAGTCAGAGAGAGAACTATGTTCATACCTCTCTGAGACTGTGCAGTCTCTGAATCAAACTGAACTTGTCTGTATTAACTCAGATTGTCTTTTCTTGACATTCTGCTGCCTGGATCTTAGATAATTGGCTCAGTCTCACGCAAATCCTCTGAAATTTGCAGAGAGCCTATATGAGACTTAACATTATTCTAAGAATGAAGGCATGCTTCTTCGAACCTCCTCAATCAATACTGTTTTTGTCAATACTGAAAATACAGGGAACACATGGAATAATGGGGGGAGGGGGGACAACACACGCACAACTAAACACATGTTCTTTATTAGCCCTTTTTAATCAGATTTCATACATTGGTCCTAAATATAGGTCAACATCTGTCATGCAGAAAACTCAAGAATACAGTCAGTTAAAATTTCAAGAGTGTATCATTCACACTTGTTTTTGCTGTCATCCATTTAAAGGTTGAAGGGAGTGAATGAGTTCTGAAAATGAGGGGAAGGTATAGGGATTTGGGGTTTGTTTGGTTTTTACATTGTTTGTTCAGTCGGTATTTACAAATGTCTTTGCTGTCTATTGGCATTTTCTTCCCTCAGGCTGCTGCAAATGAATTGCAATTGTTTTAGATGCCATTCAGTTTAATGAGAGACTTTAGGGGAAAAAAAATCCCACACACAATTACACATAGGCATTTCTCTTTCAGATACAAAATTAAATACCTCCTTCTTTTGGTGCACAGGGATATTCATCATGAAAATTATCCAGTCAACCGTTTGCTATCAGCTATAACCAGACAGCTCTATTGGTGTGAGTGGCCCAAGAGTAACCTCTGCTGCCATTGGACAGCACTGCCCAAAGAATTACTTTTGAGCATGGTAGATAATGAAGGATGGATCCAGCTAATAAAAGGGAAATTACCTAGTGAAGAAAAACACAACAAAAAAAAGCACTGACTGTTGTCTAAACACCTTTTTTCCTCTTGCCTCTAGTAAAAGATTTATACTTCCAGCCCTGATTTCTGAAGACTGTACAGACAAGGCCAGCCCTATGCACAGTCTGTCCTCCTTCAGCCTTCCATCAATGTAACAAGCCACTCCATCTAAATTCTGTCCTAAATAAGCACCAGCAAGCACTAACAAAACCAGCCCATTTTTTTTCCTCTACCCCACTAGCAAAGTTTTCCCAAATCTTATACCTCATTTCCCACTGAGCCAGGGCTGAGGCTATGCCTAGTCATTGTCTCAAAATTTCCCTAAATTTCTGGCCAGAGATCCCTAAAAACCACATGTACCAAGCATACCAGAGCTTTCCGCTGTTGTCCTTCAGTCCTTGTGCCTTTGCTTACACATAAATCTCCATTTGTCCAACCCATCTTTCACCTACAGAGGCCACGGCAGTCTTGTAAAGCCAGGAAGCCTGGAAAACAGTGCCTGGGGTGACTGCACAACCAGTGCTCATTCACCTGGGTGAAAGTAATTTACTGTACAACTGAAGGGAAGAGATCTACCAGAAGGTAAAACTTCCAAAATACGTATCATGAACAATGGACTTTTAACACTGTTTTTCTCCACGTGTTCTCATCTATCGCACTGCTCTATTTGCTAATGTACACATTGGTGATTACACCAATGCCATATTGTCAAGTCATGGGCAAAGATGAACCCAAGAATCCCATAACCCAGGTTCTTTGATTAAGCCATACAGCATTCAGTAGAAATTCTGCTATTAATGCGTGATGCTATAATCTGTGGACAGGACATAATCATATTCAAGTTTATACATTGTATAGCCTTTAAGTAAGAAAAGTTTATTTATATCCCACCAACCTTTTGGTTATGCATGTGTGTGCATCCAGTTGCTCCAGGCTCCAGGTAAATGATACAGTCTAGACTTCAGGTAGTTCATTAGATCAATATTCTCTCTCATTACATGGATGGAATTTGCAGTGTCCTCCAAAGCCCAATTTCATTTCTTTCACCTCTCAAATTAAACACTACCTTAAAGGTTTAGTTGATGGATGACTCCGTTTTATCTGATGATGGTCTTCAAGGCACATGTGGCAGTATATCTTATCCTATTAGTAAAGATCATTAGCTACAGCGTAATTGCCTCTCTATGACACATAATAGTTTCATCTATTATTATCGTTCCTGTCCTGTAATTCAATTTCATGATTATGGTTTAACAAATCAAGGGGCATGACAAACAATATATTTTAGCCATCATTTAAAGTAAAGTCAAGTTGCTGACAAGATACATAGGGTGGTGCTACAAGATATTTTACCATTTGACTCTTTTTGGTTTACAGAAAAGTCTGATTTCTTCATTCTCTCAATTTCTTAACATTTAAAAATACTGAATCAGAAAAAAAAAGGCTACCTTCACTGCAATCAGTGCCCTCTTGCTTCTTTAGGAGGGCATCTGTAACTTGCTAGGGAGTTTCCAAGCACTGAGGATAGCCCTTGTTTTTAGGACATCAGGATTATGAAACAATGACTCTATGTAAGAGTTGCCTAGTTAAGACTGGCCTAGAGGACATCTATTCCGCAAGACTTTTCTCAACAGTCTAGCTAACTTGAAGCTTACAAGAGAAAACTCAAAATCCTCCCCAACAATATGCCATAAGGAGAGATGAGATCAAATTAAGGGTAGTGCTCTTGCCCTTGGGCCAGTGTGTATCAAGAAATATATATGCATACTGAAAAACTGCTTTCTGCACTGATTTTAAAATGTATGCATGGAATACTCACTGTGCGGTTACACATGCACACATAGCCAGTGAGACCAAGATCCTCTCACCTCTATAACTTAACAGAGATTTCATTGGCAAAAGTGTTTTCCTGTAATTTTGAGGATCAAATTTGGGCCATTTCTCTCAGGCTATCAACTTTTCTCATTCCTTAACAAGCAGACCATTAAACCATTTCCCTCTCTCTTACTCACTCAGTTTCATTGAATAACTATTCTTGGTTCCAAAAGCTGTAATGGATGCTTTATCTCCTCTCCAGTGACAATTCACAAGAAAATATGACACATAATTAAGAACTCTTGGGGGAAAAGAGAGAGCAGAATTATTCCCTCTATGTAGATGATTCTAAATTAATTTTATATTAATATGAATTAATATGATTTAATACTAATTGCCAGAGAGACATTAATTCTAATATACATAAGTAAACCCTGGTAGGAACAGTGACCAGTGATTACTGGTTATCTGTACTACTACCAAAACAGACTTATGTTTTTGTTTGGGAATGAAGTGGCAATAAATGTAACCA
Organism: Scopus umbretta; assembly: GCA_013400535.1. NCBI lineage: Eukaryota > Metazoa > Chordata > Aves > Pelecaniformes > Scopidae > Scopus > Scopus umbretta. The sequence goes on from VZTL01076276.1 coordinate 4,027, forward strand.
ACCAGGTGGGAAGCTTCATGGAAGCAGGTGAAAGCGGTCAAAATTGTTGAGGAATAACTATGGAACTTGTTGAGTTCCTACCTGCATCTTGTATTAACAGGTATTGCCACTTCCCTCCTGGCTGCATTCATCTTTTGCTCTTACATCCATGCTTTAGGAAGGTCCAGCTGAAAGGAAAGGTGATTTTATGAGAATGGCTCTTAGATATATGGTTGAATTCTTGAAAAGCATTTTGTCTGGCCTTTGTTTATTAGGGGCTTTTGCAGCAAGGCAATTAGGAATGCTAGGTTTACTAAGGAATTTTTGCATTCAGTGCCATGCATGCTGATTTGCAAGCATATGTGACAAAGAATTATTAGTTTTACCAAAACTGTCATAAAACTTGGGTGTGGTTCCTACACTTAGGTAAGCTCCCATCGCCTCATTTCATTAGCATGCTGGGGAGCCTAGTCTCAGTGATGGAGAGCACTCTATCATGTAAATGGTATGGAGGTAGTAAATGTAAAATTTCCCATGTCCTGATTTCTGGGCAACATGCTGTGTAAGCAACCTCAGAGCTTCAGGTTCTGGAATTGTGGAACAAGTTGCTTTGTAAACATAGGAATCCCAGGACTTTCATCATTTTTAATTCTAAAATTGGCTTCCAGATCTGTTGTCTTAAGAGTCCTGCTCCAAGAGGGAGTTTAGGGCAGTCCCCTCAACAGATGACTATAGGGAGAATTTAGGGAGAAGTTATGGGGAAGTTGTGGCCAGAAATCTATTGTCTTTCACAGATACCTGACAATTATGAGGGCTTTTTCTCTTAACAGAACTAAACAAAATTTTGAAATATTAATTACCTCCACAAAGCAGAAGTGTCTTTTCAGCCTGACAAGGTACTGCCTTAATCTCCCTTAGGGATCTTGGCAGGATTCCTATATTTCTACCAAGAATCCCAGACAGTACTAAATATTTTCTGTTATACAATTATTCCGTGCATGTGCAATAAGTCTTTTCCTTTGGGCTTACGTTAGACTTCCTGTGCTTGAGTAGCTCCAGGTGCTACAGTAAAACTGGTTATGGTCATTCTATTAAATGGTAACACCAAATAGATCCTCAAGGCCAAACAATTTTAGATGCTAACCAGTTCCCCACATTCAAGGATGGATAACTTCAACCTTATTAAAAATGAACTATTGCAATCATTTCACTGAAGTTGCACTGTGAGATGACGTGAACTGAAGAAATGGAAACATTCTCATTTAAGAAGAGAGAATGGCATAAACTTTTACCAAAAAAAATCATGTGATGCAGCTTCACATTAATAACTAATCAATTATTACAGTGTCAGATAATAAAAAAGAAAGTTCAGTAAGTGTAAGTTAGTCTTAGCAATATTGCTGAAAGACACTTTCATGGATAGTTTTCCATACTCAAATATTGAGATATAAAAGCAATCAGATATCTTATGAGAGTTGACTATGGACAGACTGTTGCCAGTTGTAGAAGCTGGAAAATACCTAGACACTGTCTGATTCAGACATTAGTTGAAATAGAAATACCTGTGTTTGTTTCTTCTGCCTTCAGGGCAGGAGCAGAAGGAACCAGTTCAGCAAAAACCACTGACAGATGGGCTGGCCAAGTTTAGCAAAGGTCATTGGGTGTTGAAGCTTGTGGGATGAGTGTATATTGTTGTTTGCATTTCATGTAAGTCTTTTTTTCATCTGATTCAGAGCTCTGGTGCAAGCCTGTAGCCTAGGTGAGGGGATTTTTCTGAATGCAGAAACCTGGCTGTCTTGTATGGCTCTGACTATTTATGAGACTATGCAGGCTGGGAAGTCATTGGAGCTTCTGTATAAGGGCTTATTGGTAGGGATAAGAATTTTTATTTCAGTCCTCTTTGCCTTTATTTCAGGAGCAGTATTAGCTAGTGCTGATTCTGAAGAAGGAAGACCTTCTAGAGATACATTCTCTTTAATGAAAGATCACAGAAGATGTGGGAGTTCTTATGACCTCTGCCGGAAATTCATCCTCACTACTATTATTGTTCCTCTGTACTCACTTCTTCCTGTCTTGATTTCCTAGGGTCCTTGAACAGACACTAGATATGAAGGAAAAAAAAGGCAGTGTTCTCTTGCTGTTACCTTGCAGAGTGTTGATAATTACCACCAGCTCAAAAGCCAAATGCTCTTATAAGCACAGAGAAATGAAATGTTGTAATTCAGTGTGGGGAGGAGGTAGAAGTGCAGGAGCAGTGGAACAGCAGATCTGGATCAACTTGAAGCATTGATAAGTTCTGTGTGTTCTGAAGCACTGACCTTAAGATCTCATACTAGGGGAATCATTCCTTAGAAGAGGGGACTGAACATGCCTATCAAATTGTTTCTGCATGAATAACCCTTTCTGATTTGTATCTTAGAGGAGACACTGGGTTTGAGCCACAAACTGTGCTTTCATGCAGAAGAATCAAGGGATAACTGATTGATATTGTTTGGAGGAGTTTTTACTCCCACTAGAGCTAAATGAGAAAACATTTTGTTCACAACCGTCTACGTAGGAACTAACCTAAACAATGGATGTCTACCCAAAGTAGCATAGATTTGTTGCTCTCACTGCAGAGAACTTAATGTTTTAGCAGTTTCCAGTATCCTGAAAAGTCTTCTCACCCTGCATGGCTACAAGCTACCTTTGAAGGATCTGTCCACTGTAGTATTTGTTGTATTTTGTGGCATGCCTTAAGCTTAGAGATCCCATTTGAGTGAGCTTACGCTGTGGTTGAGAGTCAAGCTTTGTGTGTCAGCTTTTCGTTAAGAAATATTTCACTTAATTCATCTGTGTTGAGGATGGCAAAAAATCAAACCCTCCAATGCACCCTTTATAAATCATCCTGGCTAACACACTAGTAAATGTGTTATCAAAAATGCAACACCCATTACTGTGAATTCCAAACAGCCAACACTGAAAGTTAGATCTGAACCTGCGGGGAAGGTACAAATTGATTAGACTTTTTGAGAAGGTATAAATTACAGGAAAGCAAGAGGAGCATCTTTAAAGGGTTGACAACAAAGAAAAGAAAGATGATTGAACACGAAAATGCTGGGCCAAATCACAAATAGCTTGTTCCTAGGAGAACAAGGATAATGAAAACTTTGCTAGCTTTGAATAAGGTGGGAGAAAGAAGAGAAAAAGACCTTAGTGGATTAGAAATATAGGCAAAGAAGGAAGATAAAACGCTTGACAATATGAAGCCCTTAATGCAGTATACTAGAAAAATAATGAGGCAAAATGAGTCATTATCATTAGTGAATATTAAGCTGGTATAGAATGACAGTTAATACCACTGTGCAACTTTATTAAGGAGTTCTCTGCAGCACCTCACCATACCCATCTTCTATAAAAACTGAAATATAAATTTAATTTAAAACCTCTGAATGGAGGGTTGAAAAAAATCCATCTGGCTATGAGATCCATGGATATGTTTGCAATAGATTCCATGTTAATGTCCTGCTATTGTCACCTTTTATCATCTCTGCAAGCCTGCAGAACCAAGGAGTGGTAATGTACTATGCAATAAAAATGTAAGAGAATTTGCTAAGTGTGAAAAGGCTCCAGATGGAGTGACAAAGTGAGAGGGTTGTAGATGTGTTTCGTGTAAGTAACATGATGACCCACCTTGGCTGGAAGCCCCAGTTCTCAGTGGCTGAGAGAGCATATTTAGTTGGGAAATGATATAAAAGAGGAGGTGCACAGAGGAGGAGCTCTAGGAATATAGTAGAGGAGTGTTAGATCAGCACTGATTGTATAAGCTAAACTTAAGGATATTTTTGTACTTATCCTTGTCCAGCCAACCTTGGTTTGCCTAGTACACCACTTTGAGGATACTGGTACTATTTACCTTCCATTCTGTTATTTTACAAAGAGATAACTTCTAGCCTTTCAGAAATAGTACTGTTTGGCCACCTTCCCTAACTTCATTAGTGGGAGTAAATGAACACTGAGCTAGCCTTGAGGGAACATCTAAACAAATAGTTGCAGGGAGACTTGTTGCTTTATCCATGCTCTGAGCTGACCAGAAATCACCCAGAAGTGGTGGTTTCTGTGTGCAACAAGCCACATTTGTAGTAAGCCTGAACAAATAGTATCAGATGAACTTTTTATGGCCTCACCCTGCACTTTTTTTTTCATATAATACAGTTGAGAAAAAACAAGTTTGAAAGCACTTCTGCATGTATGCATTCTTCACAGACTTCATACCTGTATTATCTCTGCATTAACATTCCACATAAAATCAAGCTAAATGTTTTCCTGTATATTGCAGGAGTAGAACAATTGCCTTTTTTTACTTCATGGTAACCTGAATAAATCATTAGAACATTCTTCATCAGTCAAGACTACTCTTCTCCCTTTTTCTTTTGGATAATGTGTTTAACAAATAGGAAGTCAGGAATGTCTCTTCTGGCTCAGACCTGTAGTCCAGTTAGTTCAGTATAAAGATAATGATCAATAATGAATTCTTCAAAAGCAGATGAATGTCACCCCTGTCCTGGTTTCAGCCCCACAGTAAGCTGACATGGGATGGTTGTTCTATGAAAATATTTCACCTTAAAGTTTATCCTTGTCCTTTAAACATGAAAGTGTGTAGCCCTTCTAAAACTGATATCAGCCTTAACTATAAATTTAACATAATGAAGCATAATATAATAGGGATCTTAAAAAAAAAAAAAGTGTGCTTTACCTTTCCCATTTATTCCTTTGGGATTCTTGATTTATATACATTTTTGTTCTTTCCTGCATCTTTTCAATTTAAGACTCATCCTTATTCCCAAAAGACAAAGTTAATTAACTAAAAATGAAAAAAAGAAAACCTTCATTTCTGCTTGCTTTCTACATTAGAGGGCAGAGTTCTACCTCATCCCTCTATTCATCTTTTATTTATTCAAATATTTTTAATAAAATTAATTGGGAATTCATTAAAAAGGCTATGTTAACATCTTGGGGGAAGAAAGACCTTTGTTTAATATATAAATGTGCTGATACAATGTGTCTGAATCAACATAACCTTTACTTTGTGGGATTATTTGATGGAAATTAACTCTGTGGGCCCCTTCAAGCTTAATTTTGTGCTACTATAAACATGATCCAGCAATTGAAAAGAGCAAGAATATCTAAGAATCATGATACAAAGTAACATTTTTAATGCAGTCTTCTACATTTACTCAATTTCTGAACTAAATTTGGGGGTTTTTTGTAAAATTGACACTGGAACAAAAGTTTCTGATCACTTTCCATTACAGTTTTTTTTAAAAAAAGAAGTGTTTGAAGTTGTATTACAAGAAAAGTTGTGTGAGGTGGCAGTAAATACAATCTAATAGTATGGAGCATCCAAGCATCCACTTAAAAAATAAAGGAAGAATTTAGCATCTTTACTGTAACCTTACTACTTAATTAAAGGTCATTATCATCTGCTTGTATTTTCTTTAACAATCTTTTTGTATATCTCTCTCAGTTTTTGAAGGATCTCAGAGTCCTCATGTGTAAGCTGGTTACTTATTCTGCAGAGTGACACACCAAACTTAAGTGAGGTAAATAGGTAAGACTGAGAATTTGTAAGATGCACACTCTGAAGTGGAAAATGAGCTGTTCTGCATCACTATACGGCCTTGATAATTAACTAGTGGTCACGATGATCCAATATGTGTTGTTCAGCATGAAACATTGCCTTTTTATTAAAATCTGAAATGCCTGTCGAAAATTTCCTTTAATTGCATTTTAAATGTTTAAAGCTTAAAATAAAAATTAAATGCTTTATGTATTTTTTCCCCAGGTTCTCTGTTTCATGAAGATTTTTAATTGCTTTTGTTCTTAACCAGACTATTCTGTCAGGAACACTGGTCTTTTGCATTCTATAACCCCTGTCCTATCTCTGGAGCTGGGCAATACTGATGAAATGCCTGCTAGGATTCCTTAAAGCTCACCCATTAAAGCATGAATCCCATAAGATAGGCTGAACCAGACAATATCTGATCTGAATTCCAACCCTCCCTAGGCATCTTCAGCCTAGGAGAGCTTCATGTTTAAGCCTGGACTTAACAGTAAGTAGCAGAATGGAGAAATTGGTTTGGAAGTTACCTCCAGAAGGCACATTCTCTGTATGCACTCTCGAAGGCAGAGAAACTACATCTAAATTACTCCTGACAGAAGTTGTTACCTCCTCAAAAACACCCAGAGGCGAGGACTCGGCACCTTCCTTAAACAATCTATGCCTCCATTTCTACTTCCTTCTCATCAAAAGGGTCCTCCTGCAACCTAACCTGGATTCTTCCTGCTCCAACTGAAGCTGTATTTAGGTTGAGTGCCGGTTCCTCAACCCATTTTCAATCTCGTCAAAAGCCAGAAAACAAAAACCAAACTGGTGTCCTCTCATACTGCTCCTCCTTCATAATATCAACTACTTGCTTGTTTCAGTGCTTGAGGAGCAAGACAGCAGCAGGGAAGCTAGTGCAAATAGCAGGAGACCATCTCTCTGTATGTAGCATGAGTCTATAGTGGAAAATTTATTGAGATAAGGCAGGCTTAAGGCTGAGACAAAAGTGATCCACTCTTGCATACACTGCTGATTCTTTCAATCACTCTCCCAGGAATATGTTGTGTGTGCTTCAAGGTAGTGTTGACATTACAGTGTCAGAGTAACAAGGAGTGGGCTGATAATGGATCAGCAGGTGGTTGCTTAACTAAACAATAAGCATTGTCCTTTGTTATTTGTAATGTAGCACTGAAGGACCCTTCCAGAATGTTTTTCAGGAAAAAGTCTTAAAGCATTTTGTAAATAGTAGCTAATCATGCATCACAGGCTGAAGGGTTTTTTTTCTTTCCCCTAGAAAAGCCCAGAACATGCAGTGGTCTGTCATCTTGTCAAGCAGGCAGTCCATAGGAGAGACACTGACAGAGTAAAAGGTAAGTGACTGCTCATCCCGCACCCATCCTTCCTTCTTGAAACAAAGGAACTAGATATTTTTCTCCAGTATAGAACAGACAAGTACGAGGGTGACTGTAAGAGTTGTATTGATCTGGTCTCCACACAGAGTGAGAAATGGAAAAGAACAGATAATTACCTGCCTCATAATTCTACACATGATGAACCTGGAAGAAGGCTTTAAGAAATTGCTTCCCATGAAATAATTAATCTTTTAATTTTCCTTTTTAATCTATCACATGACTTCTTAATGTTTCCTTAATTCTCATTTAATACCATAGAAATAGTCAGCACTATACCCTTCAATACATATAGCAGTTTGGAAGTCCTTATCTATGCATATATTCTGCTCCTGTAAACTGAAGTTGCTCGTTGGGTTATATTTGAGTAGAAACATACACCATGATTCTAAGTCAGAGCAGACAGATCCAGTTTAAGTGCCTAGTCTTCATTCCCTCCATCGCAGTTCAGCTGTTATCCTTAATGGAGTCAAATGCTAACTTCTCCGAGTAAATCTGCAGAATTTAAACCCAGTCATGTGCATTCAAAAAATCTTTCACATATCCCTTCTTCTTAGTATCACCCATATAGGATTGGACTTTGTGAGCTGTACAGAGTTCATGGTTCTTCTTAATGCAAAAGATGAATGAACCCATAGAGTTTTCACACTGTTTCAGAAGACACAAAAGGCTAACACATTTTATTTGGTTTCAGTCTCTTCACAGAGAGAATACACATTGGAAACTTAAGTTATGGGTCTGAATGACAGGTTAAGAGGCCAGGTAGTTTTGCAATACAGTGGTGGCTGAAGATGCTGGTTTGCAGGTCAAATCCTTAGTCCCCAGCAATCTCTCTGCTTGGCCCCAGGCAATTAATTTGGTCTGTCTGCAAGATTATCTTCTGCACTAAAATTTGAATAGTATTCCCTTTATCGGTGTTGCCATTTTAAGCAATAAAGTCTTTGAGGCAATCAAGTTGCATTTCATTTGCACAGCTCCTTGCTCAGTTTAGAAGCATGAACAAAAACCAAATCTAACCTCTTTCACACTTATTACTGAAATTTTTATACAACTGATATAAATGATAAATGTATCCATTACTCTTATTACAGACATGGCAAATAGCTGTATTACATCATCATCATATCTACAATACAACTGAGAAAAATTCAGTGGAAGAGTCTACTCTCCACATAAGTGATACCATGAATTTGATTTTTGAGTACTTCTATTCTAATGCTGCAGCTTCAAATTATGTAAAGATTAGATATGAAAAGGTGAGAAGGCTTACAGAATTTTACTCTCTAAAATCTTATGAAAATATGACAAGAGGTATCAGGGAAGGAAATATGGGATGGAAGTGAGAATAAGAGAAGAACTATCTTCCTAAAATGACCTCATTAAAAAAGCTAGTTACATGTTTGCTAAACTCCTGCTGAGATGACATTAAACAAAAGAGCTTTTACAACTGGAAGATATTAAAGGATACAAAATAGTAATTCCACATGCCCTTTTCAACATCAGCTGAAACAAATATAATATATTCCTTTGTAAATACTACACTTCATGCTATTAATTTCAGTGACTGTTTCATACTTGCTCATCTTTCACCTTGATAATGTAATTATAGAGGTACAAGATATTCCACATAGATGCCAAGATGCAATTTTACTGTCTCCATGTTTCCTAGTCAGACTGTACCTTGTATTGGACCCAAGTATCGTATAGTTATTAATAGCTATCCTATGGGAAGTCTCACTGATATATTTACAGGATCACATTGTCCCTATCCTGATATTAAAGGAGAGGCAAAATCCCATAACTTCATTGATGGTACAGTCTAAACAGACTGCAAAAATTAAAATTGAGCATGCGTTATCAGTACAAATCCTTAAAGTAATGTCCAATTCTATCACTAGAACATTTATCCCCTTATGCTTTTCTTGACTGTATGTGTATGTTTATGCAGGTTTCCTAGCAGGATGCAGTAGGTTGGGATATTGCCTGGGGTCAGTAGCAATGGAACAAGTTTGTCAGGGCGCAGCAGTCCTCCTCTAACCAGAATAGTTGGATTCTGTTGGCTAGTTGGTTTCTATACATTCTATACATTGACCACCATGTACTTCCAGCCTTAATAGGTTCTATAACAAATTAAGAAAAATGACAGAGACCACTGCCCCCCC